>WAAE01008738.1:0-65791 GCA_013400495.1 Nicator chloris | reverse complement strand
ATATATTTTGTGTGATGTGTTTGTATCTTTGGTAACTTTTCTGTTCCAGTTGATTAGAGCAGTGTTCCTTTCTCGTGAATGCCTTTTACAGACTACTTCTGCGATACTGGGAGGAGAGCAATGTTCAGATTCTGAAACTACAAGCCAAGATGTTTACTTATAATATCCCAACATGCCTGGCCATCTGGAAAATGTAATGCAACAGTCATACATCTGTTTTCATAGCTATTGCTTTTGTTTGTAAGGTTTACTTCACAAAGGTAAATCTGAAATGTCCTTCCAATTGGGCTTGTACTGGAAGCTTCTCTTTCATTAGTTTATTATTTAGAGAGTAACTATTAGTTACAGCAGACAGAGATACTGTCACTTCTTTAAGATGAGAAATGAAATTTCCCTCTTGGGAAAACTTAAGTGAATGGATATTATGCAGATATATATGAGTGATGTATTTACAAGTTGCCTTTTTAAATTCAACTATTGACTTCTGTCTCCCCCTCTCTACCCCTCCCCTTTATATATCACAATAGCAGTATTCTCCATTATCCAGTGATGCTGAACTGATCTTTTTCTTCAGTGTTTGTTCATAATGGGGAACCACTGAAATGTCTTGCTCATGTAAGGTTGTTTTTAAAAAATGGCTATTTTTTATCTTTTCACAATAGATTAACCTCATTGGAAGTTAGTTTCTTCTCAAGGAATTAGTAATTCCATTCCACAGTCAGTATTCTGCCATTAATGGCATTTAAAATAATTCAAGAATAAATTTTTTTATATATTTCTTTTCCTCAGAGCCATTGCTGCCGAATGCTTTCTAATGGGACAAAGAGAAGTAAGTTAACACAGTGTACTAAACTGAGTAATTGTGAAATTCTGTAAAACTTCCCATACGTTGGCTTTATCCAAAGCAATGGTAATCTTGTAAATCCAAGATTCCTAGTTAGTTGAAATACTCTTGTTTATAAGCACCAAAACACGTGCCTCAAGTGTGAGAAATGTTTTTGACAATTGAGGTAGAATGGATTATATAATGAGCCCATGCTCTTTCTGTGTATCTTTCCCATACTGGGAAGGCTGTATTCTCCCATTTTGTTTTTTTTAACCTGGAGGAGATAGTTGTGTTTTAAGTTCTAGCAGAGGGAAGCAAGACTCATGCTGGAAGGTGCTAATACCTGTCTTTACAAGTAGACAAGAGAGCTGGAAATAAACTTTTTGCAAGGGCATGTCGTACTAGGACAAGAGGCAATAGCTTCAAACTGAGAGGAAGTATAGATTGGGAAGTATAGATTAGGAAAAACAACTTTACTGTGAGGTGGTGAGACACAAACAGATTGCCCAGATAAGTTGTAGATTGCTTCCAGGGATGAGGTTTCTAAACCAGACTGGGTGGGGTTTTGAGCAACCTGGTCTAGTTTAGTGGAAGATGTCTCTGCCCATGACAGGGGGTTTGTTATCTAGATGATATGTAAGTTCCCTTCCAACCCAAACCATTCTTTGATTCTGTGAAGTAGCTGGAAGGGTGGGTCTGCCGAACTAGTGTGTGGAAAGAGTTTGACAACACAAAAGACTCTGGTTCCTTTTTTCCAAAAATAATAGGTTTACTTATTAGTACTTAGGGTAGGGAAATAAGCACTCTACATACAAACACAGAAGAGGTTTTTTGGCACAGCAATGGTATCACTTTTGAAACAGAATGATCTTCCTGATATTGTTGCTGTCACCTTCAAAATGCTCTTCCATCTGTGAAAAGGTATTTGAGGGTGGGGGCTGTCATGAGGCCCTGGATTTGTGACTCATCACTTGCTTGTGGTATTTGAGCTACTTCTCTACTGTATCTGGTTTTGTGTCATCTTGTAGTGACTTACTCTTAGCATCCTTCTTTTTTGTCAGTGGTCTTTCTTCTGAATCAATATTAAAGCTTTAAGTGATCCATAAAGGTAGCATGGCTGTTGTTAGACTCACATACAAAATGTTTTCTTTCCTTTTTTTATAGTCTCCTAGAATGTTTAAAAAGAACATCTCCTAAACAGAATTACTTGGTTTGTTAGATCAAATATCAAATAGCTCAAAGTCAGGAGATACCAAAAGCTGGATTACCTATTCAACCTTAATTCTGTCTCTGTGTTGATGGTTTGGTGTAATCTGTAATAAGTCACAGATCTCTGCTTCAGTCATTGTATTAGATGGACTACATCTTAAGACACTGCCTAGAGTAAGGCTGGTGACTGAAAAGAACTCTGATGTGTTTGGTTAGAAAAATAGATGTCAAGTGCATAAAAAAGAGGGCCCTTAAAGAAAATGAACCAATGAAAATGAAGGCATATGTGAAACATTGTAGCTGGATTACACCCAGAAGAAATCTTAAGGTTTTCTTCTGCAACCACCTCACTAATTATATGGTATGTGGTAAAATCACTTAAGCAGCCACACACAGTGCAGAAAAGTCTCACATGCTTTTGTGGGGGTCTTGGTCTGGGATGTCGTGAGCACTTAAAACTGTTTACACAAATCAGTGATTGTTCCAGATAACTGGATTTTCTAGTAAACAAGTAGGATATTTGTTTAAAATTGAATTGTGATTCAGATTCTGGATTTCCTGTTGCTGGAGAACCTTTATTCATTTATTTCCTTCAGAGGTTATGTAAAGGTTTGTTAAAAGAATATGAAAATGGGTACAAGTATTTAAAATGCCAACAGATACCTCCCCTAGTGACTCTGAAGTTGGGACTTAAGATACCAGTAGTTGAAGGACACTTGAGTAAGTACTAGTATTAAATATTTTGGTCCTCTATTTTGAACCATAAAATGGCAAAACCATTTTTTTGAGAGTTGCAAAACCCATGCTGAGAAGTTAAAGCATAGATAGATAGATGCTGAAGGAAAAAAGCCGATGAAACAGTTATTTTCATTGCAGGATTATGATGATATGCAATAAACAAGACTTGAGGCTACATATTGAGTGGTGAAAGAAATACTCAGTAAGCTGCTTCATTCCCTGAATGTGTTCCATCCTGTGCAATGAATGAGGCAAGAATCTTGTGAAGAAAAATAGCAGGTCCTCATGTAACTAATCATGTTCATACAAGGGTCAGAATTAAGGTCAGACATAAACTTGCCTTTGCTTTTAGTACCAATTTAATGCTTGACTTCAAAACTACTTTAAAAATTATTGCTAGAGATTTTTGTGCTTGAAATAATTCAATTTAAGTACATGAAGTTGTGCTGACTTGTAATACTTGCCTTTATTTTACAGGTCCATCATTTATATCAGAGAGCCCTTCAGAAGTTACCTCTATGTGCAACACTGTGGAAAGATGTAATGTTTTCTCCTTATGATTAAGTTTGAGGTTTCATATAAATTCTCTGCATATCCCATATCCATAGATGTGGTGATGCTCAGGCTCTGGCTAAATCTTATATCTGCTTCCCCATCTCTTTCAGCAACTCTTGTTTGAAGCATCAGGAGGAGGTAAAACTGATAACCTGAGAAAACTAGTTTCCAAGTGCCAAGAGGTTGGAGTCAGCCTAGATGAGCTTTTAAATTTAAACACTTACAGAACAGAAAACAAGAATCACTGAACGCTGGGTATGGTCAGCCATAAGTCCTATAAAATGCCAAAATCAGTTGAATGATTCTTCAGGCTGATCCATGCCCTAAGATCTATGTAAGGCAGATGAGTATTGCTGAGCATATCAAGTCTCCAGTCTGCTTTCCTTGAACCTGGAAACAATTAACATGACCTTCCTCTGGAAACATGAACTCCCTGTCTGGCCTTGCTTCTGGGCCCTTCCAGATTCTCATAACGTCATCTACGTAAGTATAGTTAATCAAAATGACAGACTTTATTTTTTTATGTTTTCTTTTTATTTACTGTTTTCTTTGTTTTGCTGTTCCTGATTCACTTGACACTCTCACTGATGCCTGAGAGATCTGTGTTTGGGATTAATTTACTGGGCTGTGTTTACAGTAAAAGGCAACTAGTCCATTTTGGGTTTTTCCTTTTTTAAACCTTTTTTGAGACTTTTCATTACAGGATTTAAAACAAAAGCAGCCGCTCTTAAGGAAAGTGTAACTGCCGTGGCCACAAGTATGCTTCTTGCACTTGAAGGCTCTAAGAGGGTTGCTTACTGCCCTTTTCTGCATTGGACTCATGGCAGAGACTATTAAACTTGAAGATTAAAGAAACTTTTGCAAATGCCAGTGCATCAGAACTTAAGAGTGGTCAATTATGTGCAATTTTTTGTAAAGAAATTTTAATTTATAATAAAGTTTAACAGTTTAAAGAAAATACTGATCTCTTTTTTTGGTACTATCTTGCACTATTACAGGTGTTTTTACAGAGATACTTTCAATACAAGCTGACCTTTAAAAAAATCTATTGTCTTTTGTGATTTTGATCAAGAGATAAGCAAATGTGGTTGAGCTGCCTATTATGGGTATAGAATAACTGTCCCCTTGGGATTTTCTTCATCGCCTTGCCTCAGGTGCACAGTTGTTTGTCCCATAACAACTATTCCTATCAGTATATACCACTTCAGTAAAGGAAAATGCATTTTATATTGTCCTTTTTGCCCTCAATGAAATGACACTTCCGAAGCTGCTTACATGTACATTGTAGAGAGAGATGAAATACTTGCCAAGTCATATCAAAGGGTGGCTGTAGTACCTATTGCATAGGTGTTTCGTTAAGATGCCAGTAAACGAGTGGTCTTCATAGTAGAGAGTGAGGCAAAGTAGTTTGTGACATATCATTTCCAGTAACTTTCAAACCCCTTACTTTATCTGAAGGTAAACATGAAGCAGCTCTCTTAAAGGAGGAAATGGTGTCAAATACTGGTTTTCATCCAGGGGAATGGAGAATGTTTCTGCACTTTAAGTCCTTTTAAACAACTCATACTTAATTTTATAATTCATGCTTAAATGTAAAACTTTAAGTACTGACTTAAATGGCCAAGTTTGCCTACAGATTATACAACCCCTGTTCTTTACTGGAGTGGGGTAGTGTCCGGATTTTTTTTTCACTTACATCATGTGACACAAATGCAGTATTCAGTTTTTCTATTAAAAACCCCCTTAAGTTTAATGAATTTTGTCCTCCATAGATTAGCCAAATATTTTTCTATAGTTTGTCTTTAAAATTTTCCAGATAAATAGCTGCTATTTTTCTGCAGCAGTGCTTTATTTTAGTGGGATAGCATTTTACCTATTCCACTATTAAAAATGGAAAAGCTGTCAAGGGATAGAGCACTCGTAATGCTGCCCTGTACAAAATCTTAGTCTTATATTGTGTTTAGGACTGTTACTTGGTGACCTTTCTTGCCTTGCTGTACAGTGACTTTATAGCAAAAGACCTTTGTAAGGGAGACATTATAAGCTTTACATTTTCATCAGGGATTAATCATGTATACTCTGCTTTAATGGCTTCTAAACGTACTTGGAGATAGGGAAGGGGAAACCATGTTCTGATTTCCATTGGCCTTCATCCATATTGTTCTGATTAAAATACTCATGGTTTATGTATGTGGCCTTTTGACCCAATCTTGCTTGATGTATATATATAAAAGTGACTGATCATAATAGCAATTGTTAATTTAGAAACTGAAACGAAGTATGAAGAAGCTGTATGGTCTTCAGAGCAGCACCAACTTTTTTTTTTAAGAAAGAAGAAAAATGCACTGCTGGGTAATGCAGAAGTTCCAGGAAGGAGTTAGTGCTTCCACAGGTCTGCCCTTAGCATGGAATTCTCTCCAGGCTCTGATATTTTAGTAAGAGGGCCTTCTGTTCCAGAAACCAGGGGATTTCTAGCTATCATTTGCAAAACTTCATTAATTATTTACCAGGAAGCCTTAAATTTACCAAGGGTATTAATTTGATTTACATACTAGTCTTTCAAATTAGTGATCTTTCCTTAGAACTTCTGTTCTACAAGCAATTTCTGATTACAGGCAATGGTGGTGAAGAACTGTGAGTAAAGGGTAATTCCAGTCAATCAAGCAAACTACTAGCTGCTTAGGAGGAAAAATAAGGGGAAAGCACAGCAATTTTTACCATAAAGTTATGCTGCTACTTGTGCTGAGCTCACAACAGCTACTTTATGAAGGGTGGTTTGATTATTTGGTCTTTAGTTTAAGTCTCTGTGGAAATAAAGTCTAGATCTTTAATAGTACTGCACCAAACTACTCCCACTACAATATTTTTCATTTCGTGGCTCTTGCAAAGGTACATCAATATGAGCAAAACATTCAGCTGCATTTATTAGGATGAATAAATGGAAAATAGTGTTTGTTTTGTTTATCTTCATGTAGGTCTACATTGAATCTACTAATCTCATTCGGTGTTGGTTATTTTAGTGCTTGCTACTTCATGTCAGACAGCTGGTGCTCTTATGTTCAGCTGTGGCAAAGGCCGTTGCCCCCCTCCTGTACTCCATTGGGTAAAACATGGCCAGCAGGTCCAGGAAGGTGATCTTTCTTATCAGCACTGGCAAAGCCATTCCTACAGCCATGCATCCTAGTCTGGCTTCCCAGTTCAAAAGAGATACGGAGTAACTGAAGAGAGCCCACTCAGTGGTCACACAAATAATGGATGAACATCTCACATATATGGAAAGGCTGCAAGAGGTGGGACTTCTCAGCCTGAAGAAATCTCAGGGGAAGACATCTCAATGTGTACAAAAGGAGGATGTAAAGAGCCAAGCTCTTAAGCTCCTCTTAGTGGTGCCCAGTAGCAGAGCTAGAACCATTGGGCATAAACTGAAATGTGGGAGGTTTTGGGTGAATGTCAGGAGACACTTTTTTTTGCTGTGAGAGTGACTGAGCACTGGCACAGGGGGCCAGAGAGGTAGTGGAGACATTAAAAAAGCTGCCTGGATGTGTTTCTGGACAACTGGCTCTAGATGTCCCTGCTTGAGCAGGGGTTTGGAGCAGGTGATTTCCAGAGATCCCTTCCAGCTGCAGTGATTTTGCGATGCTGTCACATTCCTGGCATGCATAAACCTGTGTGTTTCCACCACCTTTGTCTTACCAACCTCGCCTTCCACCCTAGTTGTCTCTATGCTCCTTTAGTCAAGAGCAAAAAGGACCGGGCCAGGCCAGCAGTGTTGGTTCTTTCTGACAATCTCTGACTGAGGCAGAGCTGTGAGCGTGTGATCTTTTGCACTTGTCCAATTTTGTAAATACTTCTTACCTTAGTATATACGAGAGCTGAAAAACTAGCTATGGACTTCATAGTGTCTTTAATGTTTTTATTGAGGTGTTCCCCCACTGCACTGACTATATAGTCAGTGCACTGATTGCAGTTACTGATAGAGACTTCCTGCCTGGCTTTATTAATTCTGGATGGAAGTTGTACTTTAGGGTTTTTTGTTTAGTTTAATATAAATTTTTGTTAAGATGATTGTCAGAAACAGAAAAATGGTTTAGTTTGAGAAGACAAAGGAAGTGTGTTGATCTTGTGCAGCAGATGTTTGAGACCTTGCCTCATTTCTGAGAGGGGAAGGTCTAGAACAGGCTTGCTTTCAAAATCCTTCAGGCATATTCCTTGTGCGCTTTTACTGCTACTGCTGTGCTCAGTAACTACTACTCAAAGAGGTAGCTTACTTCTCAACATCGCAATATCCCACCAAACATTAGAAATTCACATAATCTTCAGATGAGCTAAATGAAAAGGGGCTGTGAAAACTTCCACGTTCTGCACGTTGCCTGAAGAGCCCAATACAGCCCAAACCCCCATATATTCACTGGTCTGTGCTGCTGTCCTTCATGTATACTGTGTCCAACTGGATGCTTGGATCCAATTTCACAATATACCCATGGTCAACATCGTGTTGATAATGAAAGATGGGGTGTTTTTCCTTGTCTCCCTTTTCTCCTGGATTTTGCTATAAATGTTCTGTGAGATGAGTTTGTGTCTGCGAGGCTCCGGAGCACTCACATTGAATCATTAAAGTTGGAAAATACCTGCAAAATCAAGTTCAACCTTTGCCCTCATACCAGCATGCCCACTAAACCATATCAGGAAGTGCCAAGTCCACTCATTTTTTTGAACACTTCCAGGGATGGTGACTCCAACACTTCCCTGGGGAGCCTGAATCTCTCCTTATGCTGGTCAGACCTTGACTAAGCCCTTTCTTCCTCACAGGTAATTTCAGTTCACATCCCATTAAATGTCATTCAGGACTACAGGACAGTGAGCTACATCTTACCTGGGGAATCTAGATTGTGTCCTTACATGACCTGCCATTTCACCTGAGATTGGGAAGCATCCTATCATTGATTTTAAGGAGCGGTCAAAAAGGAGGCAAGAGCAGAAAAGGTTTGTTTTCCAGAACAGAGCAGGAGTGTCAGCTTGTCCTTATCTGTAAGGTGGCTTAATGTTTGCTAGGAGCCCAAGATCAAAATTTGGCTTAAAAGAGGATATAAACGTTAACTGCTACTTTTATTTTTTATTGCATGCAGCTATTTGTTGTTGTCCTACCCGAGTAGCAGATAATAAAGCGGAGTATGGGCCGTAACTGAAACTTAAACCTCGTAAAGCTGTTAGCAATGAATTACCAATGTCTGTTTGTTCTCTGTTAAAGGGAGAATAAAATGCCACCATAAAGTTTGCACTGCTGCACCTGGGGTACTGGCAGAAGTGACTGTATGATGGCTCAGTAAAATGCTGACAAAGATTAAATGGGAAGAAGCCTTTCACTGCAGTCAGGAAGGCCTAATCTAGCAGAAAATAGCACAGAAAATACAGTGATGTTGTATAAGTGACTTGCTTCAGAGTGAGCTGGGAAAAACTGTATCTTTGAAAGAGGTAATGACTTTTAAGTAATTTCTCACTGCTGCCACAGCATGTGATGGCCACAGGTGATCTGTGAGGAACTGCTCCATGAGAGTATCAATCAATAATCCTTATTGATTTCTATCTCTATTTTCATGACAGCTGTCAATCTGGCTTTCATTTGTGACCCTTAGAGTTAGATTTTCTGGTCAGTTTGAGAAAACTGGCTGAGGAACTTTTAAGAACAGGTCTTGAGGGCAGTGATATTTTCTCTTGTATTGACCAGAGTTAATACAGCATGAGTAAAAAGACAGAAGAACAGCTTGTACTAGCTTTAATGACAAAGTTTTAGTTGTAATTTTATGTGATGTGGAAATAGCCCATATTTTTTCAGCACCTACTTTCTGTAATCACATCAGCTCTCACCTTTCCCTCCTGAGGCTTTCTTCACCCTTTATGTTGCGGTTTAACCCCAGTCAGCAACGAAATACCACACAGCCACTTGCTAATACTGCTCCCTCTCCCATTGGGTTGTGGAGAAAAATGGGAAAGAAGGTAAAATCCATGGGTTGAGATAAGAAAAGTTAATAGGTTTTAGGACTTTCCTTCTTTTCTCAAAAGATTCAGCTGCTTAGTGCCTCACTTGATGACATCGTCAATATATGACAGGTGTTTCAGAGTTTAGAAGGTGATCCCAGCTGCTTGGTTTCCCTACCCTCTCATTCCAGGCTCCTAGCCCTGTTACCCAGCATTCAAGCAGTCAGGTGATCACCTGCTCATCTGGGTGATGGCTGAAATCTTTTTGCATATCCCACAGCTCTCTCAGGGTGAGTGGCTGCCTCTTGTTCTGCCTCTTCCTCCTGTTCTTGTGATGGCCCTGCTTTGTTCTCCTTTACTAAACAAGCTCTCTTGTGTCCATTTCTTCTGGTGAAAAGGGGTGACTGATACTGGCAGGGGTTGGTGCTCTGGTTCAGCTGCAGGGCCTGGGGCCAGACTGGAGCAGCTGCAGTGCCTGTCACTTTGTCATCAAATCCAGGGAGATTCTTTTCCCTTGAGGATCCTGAATAGTGTTGAACTGAGCTTGGTAGGCCAGGACCCAGCATGTTGCAGTGATTTGTGTCTCTCTGGAATTGCCAGGCTGATGGCATCCTTTTTCCCAGTATTTTCCTAGTTTTTCTGGATCATCCACTTGTTCAGGGGGAAGTTCCAAAATGCTGGAGGTGCCCACTGTCCTAGGCACTTGCGCACACTCTCCCACACACCCGTCCACTCAGAGCTGTCCAATCTCAGTGCAGATCTCTGGGTGGTTTTTTTAAGCAGTTGTTCAACAACTGGAACACAATCAGAAGACATAGCAATAAAACTGTGCTGGTTTGAACATCCCAAGGATATTTGAAATTTTCAAGAGCTGTAGTAACTAGCCTGGAGGAGAAGAGGAAGACGAATGGAGATGTCCCTCCCATGGACTGAGTCTCTGAGGAGAAAAGGTAAAAGATATCATTATGAATAGTTTCCAATAGATGGCTCACAAAGTACGAAGATGACAGCAGTGCTGAGTACAAATAACGGATTAGTTTCATAACCAGCAATTGTGTCATATCATAAGCCAGCATTAAAGTACAACATGATGCAACTCAGATAACAAGCACAACAGCTCTGAGAGCAAGTGAATCAACATTGTGATCAGTGACTATTAAAAATGAATGTTTGTAACAGGTTTGTTCTAACATGTTCTAATCATATTTATCATTATCTCAACACTTCATTGCCCCATGTTGGGCACCAAAAAAAAAAAAAAAGGACTGTTGTATTTAACGCCAGCCAGCAACTCAGTACCACACAACTGCTCACTCACACCCCCTCTCTCCCTGGTGCAAAGGGGAGGAGAATCAGGAAGAAAGTAAAATGCATGGGTTGGTGTAAGAACAGTTTAAGTTTAGGAACATATTCACTTTAATAATTAAAATAAAAGATGCAAAATGTGCTAACAATTACAATGACATAGTTATAATGAAAATGGAGAAACCAAAAGGAGAAATAACCCACTTACCCCAAACCCCCCCACCCAAACTCCCAAGTGATGTACAGTGCAGTTGCTCATCACTCACTGATTGATGCCCAGCCCACCCCTGAGCAGGGATCCCCTTATCCCAGCCAGTTACAGTTTTATTGTTCAGTACAACACTATATGGTCTGGAATATCCATTTGGCCAGTTTGGGTCAGCTGTCCTGGCTGACCACGAGAAGCTGAAAAGTCCTTGACTTTGTGTAAGCATTACTTGGCATCAACAAAAAAAACCAGTGTTTTTCAACATTATTCTCATATTACATCCAAAACACCATACCAGCTACTAGGAAGAAAATTAACTCTACCCCAGCCAAAATGAGGACTTTGAAACAGTCTGTGAACTTCCTTTGTCTTCTAGAAGAGATCTTAAGGCACCTTTCTCTGCCAGGATAGATTGGATAGATTTCAATAAGAAGATTAACACCATGAGCTGCACTGTTCTAAACTCTGTACAGTCAAGAAATTCAAACTTTGTCTGAAAACTCTTGTTGGGACAGCAGGAAAGAGTGGCAGTACATTCTTTATATCACCTGACATAGACCAAGAAGACTGCAGAATGCTTTCAAAGGGGCAGTGGGTCCAAACTGTGCAATTATGGGTGTGATACCGTAATTTCTAAAGTGATTGAAAGAGCATCAACTAAGAATCTCTCTACTCAGAGGACAAACTCGAAGGTTAAAAATATTATTATCACGGAAATCTTAAGATAGCTGAGGCTATGTGTAAAGACAGCCATGCAGTCTGTGCAGAGGGTTTAATGACGGATGCAGGGCATGGTGTATAACAAGACCAAGTCCTGAAGCAGGTGCATACTACAGTGCTGTGTTGTCAGAAGGCAAAGGTAGGAGACTTGGATAAAGCCAAAGACTGAATTATGGGTAACAATCTTGTTCAGACTGCAAAGAAGTTGGTTTTAGAGTGCATCTGTTTGCCTCAGCTGGGAAATGCTGAGGAGGAGTGGCATGTGGCACTTGTGCACCAGCTCAGTAGACTTGTTTTGACTCTGTAAGTAGGAAGTCCTGCTTCCATATGTTTTCTGGCTGTAAAGCCTCAGCATAATCTGGTGGATTGTCTGGAGATTATTGTGGAGAGAGAAAGATGCCACTCCATATATAATGTAAGTGGATTTATAATTACATCATAGGAAAATGACCAGAGGAATTCATCTGGGAGGCAAAAAGTAAATGTATTTGTCTGAAATCAGCACATGAGAGGGTTGGGGTCTGTAAAGCGCCAATGAAAATAAAGCAAGTGTTTTATCACTTGTTCAGCATAATCCTTCCAGAGTTCTATATTGAGTTATTTTTGAAGGCCTTGTGCCAGGGCTTTATCAGATTAACTGAGAAAAAAGTTTAGGCTTGATTATCATTTTTATGTGTCTTTCTGCCTCTTTTTCTGCCCAGTTCTACTTGGCAGTCCAGAGGCTTTATGTAATGAAAAGCTTTTGTGGAAATAGAGCAATAAAAACTGTTTCAGCTTGGCCTTCTCAGCTAGCACTTAGAGTGGCACAGAATATGCAGGTACAGTGCCAGGACCTGAGCTCACTCTGTGTACTGAACACTGATTTTTGATGTAGTGGCAATCCTAAGTTGTAATATGTAGAAATGGCTGCACAATCATCCATAGAAACCTAGAGTCAAGAAGCCTTGGTCCAGTCACAAAGCACCCACAGATGAGGCTGGCTACTGGGCCTCATCCAGCACTGGGCTTTGTGTTTCCTAGATTGCAGGCAACTGGACAATGGAGGGGACTGGAAAGTCTCTAAGCAAAGTCAAGAAATACACCTAGTTTCCTTGGATCTACTGCAGCCAGTTCTGCTGGACACACTGATAGAATACAAAACCTGCATCCTGGACTCCATCCCTCTGAACCACTGGATTTGTGCCAGAAACTCCCAAACATTGATTGTATTAATGTGATTGGGCAAGACACAGACTTAAGCTGAGTGTAATAATTCAACCTGCTGTTAGCAGGCTCCCTGACATGGTTTGGGGCCATACAGTATCTGTCACAGTTTTGTTTGGTGAATTAATGTATAGACCAGACACTTCCTGAGACAGTTTATGGACAAGACCATTCTGTTTTGGGGGAAAGAGGGATTGGAGTGAGTGTGTGTAGACCTGGATAATGCTTTGAGGGTAGACAATTGTCGTTACAGGATTCAGTACGGCAGGAAAAATAACAACATGGAGTCTCCAGACTCAGAAGGCAAATCTCTTTCTTTATTAGATAAACATACTCTTTTATAGACAGTCACGAGAAAAGAGACATGATTGGGCACTCAGAACAACACCTCTTTGTAAACATCTTGAAAACAAGTCTGGAGCAGAACACCAGGTGCAAAAAGATTGTTTAAATTCTTCACAGACCAATGTTTTGGGAAAACTTCTCTCTCTCACAGGCCTTACTGCTGCCCTGATACTTGAGAGTTTTCCTTCAACTAAGCTTGTAGCATCCACAATGTCCCCAGACAGATTAATTCACAGTACAGAAGTAGCCACAGTGTCTAGAGGCAGGTGGCAGGTTGTGTGCTGGGGCTCTGGAGCCAGAGGAGCTCACAGAACCAAGCACACTGACTGAAGCCACCTGGCTTTTTGCTGGATGGAACTGGGATCCTGGAAGTCTTAAATGCCCAAAATGCTGAAGAAGGGATCCCAATGCCTTCCAGTGCTGCTGGCACTGCCTGAGTGCTCTTTCTGCTGAAGCTCTGCAGTGCAGCTCACATCTCTTCCTCTGAGCTAGCCTGTCAACCTTCCCAGGACTGCCGGGATTAAAGAACAAGTATACAAACCATTATGCAGGGTGAAAAAACAGTTATACAGGGTGAGGCTTTCCCAATAAAATGATTATTTTTCCATGAAGTCTACAGAAACTGTGGTGGTGGTGATGGCAATAAGATTCCAGCTTGACTGAGCAGTCAAATGTGTGCAGACTGAGGTACTTTCTAGGACATTTCTGCTTTTGAGGAGTGGTCATACATCTTTACTGTCGTTTGCCTACCTGCACACTTGCTGGGCTGCAAGCATTTAGGTTGTGTGCATGGGGACAGTCAGCCGCAGTATTGATCATCTCCACTGTGTTGGCTTCTCCAACACACTTTCTAATGTGCCAGCTGCTGTATGGTTTTGGAATTGTGTACTGTAACACATCAATAGATTCAGGACATCCCTGTCCTATCTTCACCCTTCCAAATACTCCAGATTTAAAGCTTGCCTTTTCAGATGGCTGAAGAAAACAGGAATTTGTGCCTTTCATAGGATAATAAATACCTAGATATGAATAACAGTGTCAATACACTTAGTTTCCTTGATTTCCTGACCATTCTTCTGTACGGACATGGGAGTCCCCTGCACATGATTTCTTAGCCACTGTTTTCCCAGATCTGCTTGGCTGGGGACTGTTTTCCGTACCTTTGATTTTCCTGATGTAATTTTCCTTGTGCTTCTGATGAGATCCTTTTCTCTTATAACACTGGAGTCCTTTGATCAGTTTATCAGTTGATCTATTCTTTGATTATCTCCCTTCTGCATGTAAAAGGTTTTGCTGTGACTTGCAAGCACCTTGCTGATCAAGGATGCTCTGTTTCAGACTGGAAAGCTCTTGAAGCCGAAGGGCTTCTCTTGCCAGCCTTTTGTCCACCTCCACCACCACTAAGGTGGGAGAGGCTGGAAATGTGCCTTCTGCCAGAATTCCTCAAATTTGCATGGGGAGTTTTCTCAAACTGTCCCTCTGAGCCTTTCAGAAAGGGGAGGGCACTCTGAATCAGAAACTGAACAGGAAAAGGAGTGTTTCCCAGCAGCAGTGAGGCACACTTGGGTGTTGCAGTCTGTTTTTATTATTCCCAATGGTTTGTTCCTCTCTGCCCCTTATCATTAGTTCTGCCCAAGTTGTATCCTCCTACCTACTTGTCCATCTTTCCCTGCCCCTCCTCCCACTCAGTTGTCAACCTCTCCGTGTACTTGCCCTTTGCTCTGGAAAGTCCCTTGGAAATCCCCTATTATTTGAAGCCCCATTGGTTTGTTTAAACTGTTCCCCTCCCCTTGTTCCTCCTCATTGGTTTGGGTATCATAAACCCACTTTGTGTTCCTCCCCAGTTGTCTTGTTATTGGTCCCCGACCCCAAACTCCGCCCTTGGTCTACCCCTTAAAGGCTAGTGCCCTGCCTTTGTTCTGGTGCTTGTCCCTGGTCAGCGTTCCACCAGCCTTGTCATAAACAGGTCCTTGGATTTCCAAACAAGGCCCACCTCGTCATTTTCCTGCGTTGGTCCTTGGTGGCTGTCTGTGACGCCAGGGCCCCGGGGGAGAAGCTGCGTCCTCGTTGACAGCCTGGGGACCCACGGCGCGGATTGCCAGCTGCCGCTGTGTGGGCACGCTGAAGGGCGCTCCTAGGGGAAGGTAGCTGTATCTCGGACTCCATCTGAGAACAGCCCACTCCTGGACGCGTTGCCCCGAGCTGGCTGGGGAATAGGGCACCGCGTCATTTGGGCACATGGTGGCACTAAATGCCTGGCAAAACAAGGCTGACTTTATCCATCCAGCCCTGACTGCCTGCGAACTCAGAGCTACATCCCTGACGGAAGAGGCAAAAGGCTGAGTACTGCAGAGCAGTACAAAGTAAGAAATCTAAGCTTCTGATAGGATGTCTGGGAATACTCTCTTAGCAAGTGTCTTCTGTCTGTCATCTGTCCTGTGAATTCTGCTTCTGGTCATACTACACCCTCAAACCCCTTGGGACAAGTTTTCCTGGAGCATTTTCTCATGTCTCCCTTGCAAATAAAGCCAGGGCATATTTCTGCTACCTTATTAAAAGATCTATGACATTTATTGAAAATCTCACATTTAAAAAGTACATTATTTTTAAAATATTATTATTATTATAAAAATATTATTATGTTATTATTTTTTAAAAGCTTACTTTTTAGTCTGGATCCTTCTTTTGAATCTTTTAATGACTGGTTAACATCAAGTTGGCAGCCTAAACTTCTGAGCCGTAAAATGTGAAACTTTTAAATTTTTTTCCGTATGACAGAGGTATTTAGGGTAGAAAATCTGAATGACACGAAAGGAGAAATTTGCCAGGGAGCTCCAAGGGAGAAATAAAGCTGAACAATCTCTTTCTAATTATCGTAATAAGAGTGCCATTATCAGAAATGCTCTGTGCTCTGTTGGGAAAGAGAGCTATGGTATTAGGAGACAAAGATATTTGATCCTTCATAGACCAAAGCACTTTTAAGGTGCTGCTGTCATTATGAAAGACTCTTGGTGTAAGAATGGTACTTAGTGGACCACAGCTCTATTGCTTGTAATTTATTAAAAAAAAAAATTAAAACCCAGACCTAATATTTTTTTTATGAGGGCCCAGATTTGATGAGAAATGTTTTGATCTACCATAAAGCAACTATGGGCTATGCTAGTTCACTGCCTACAAATGTGAGACATTCCACTGTGTAAACAGGAGTATTTGGTATGGGAATAAACACTTGCTGAAATCCACTGAAGTGAAGAAAGCCCTTGGAAAGCTTCTGAATTCTACCCTGCAGAGCTGTGTGGGCTTTTTAATCCATTTTTCTCCTTTCTCTTTATGCTCACTTGTGTTCAGGATATAGCTCTTAGAGCTTCCAACTAGGCTTTTTCATTTTGTGATTTTGCAGTGCTTAGAGCAGTCAGATTCTGGTGAGACCAAAGCTCCAAAGTGCTCCCCTAACACATATAATAATAAAAATAGAGAGGAATTGATACTGAGAACAGTTTGCCTATGGTTCACAAAATGGATTTCTTACTGTTGTTAAATTCTTTGGGGGGTGGGGGGAAATTGCTTAAAGACCTGGAAAGTCCTACATACACCCACAGTCAACATACATCCAGTCTTGTGTGAAGAATAGTGTCAAGAGAATGGGAAAAAGAGATAATTTTTTCAAGGGAAAGCAAATCAGTTTTTGTACTTAGAGAAGCAGCATTCAGGGATAGAAACTAAATTATAAATACTGATATTTTACTTTGATCTGTATTTATTTTCCTATTCCTACTTAAGTGGAGTGAATAGAAGTGTAAAGCTGTTTGAATTTTGAATAGTCTGTCAGTTCACCAAACTTAACACTTGATGAATGCAATAAAACCCTATTATTTTTTTGTTGTTTTCTACTGTTTCTGTAATACCAATAAAAGGTATACTACAATCCTCCCCTGTGTCCAGCACATGGGGCCATGCACAGTTTGCCCACTGTTACTTTGATTTCTCTTTGCTGCTTTTTTGAATGAGAAACTTGATGACTATGAGTTTTTTTAAGTGCTTTTGCTCAAGCATCTTCAAAGCTTGTCCTTTCTTGTATTTTTGTTTTTGTTTTTGTTTTTTTCCCACAGAAAGAAACTCAATCTCTATGCAACCTCTCTATGTTTGCTGTCTTAGAGATGGGCAAACTTATGTTGAATCCTTTGTTTGTGGTACTTCTAAGCCCAGAGCAAGGAGGGCTCATGACTTTCAGTTGCAAAGTGGCTTTTTTCAGGAAGCCATGGAGGCTGCTCTCAATTCCAGAGGTGGCATTTCCTGAGGCAGATATTTTGGCACTGCTCACTGCATGGACAAAACCCTCCTACTGGAGAGCTTGGGCTGGAGAGCTGGGGCACTCTGCCTGAAGAAAACTCCAAAAGAATATTCTTCTGATATGCAATCTCTATTTTTCCTAAGATAATTACACAACCTTTCTGGCCCATGGTGATCCTACAGAGTTTCTAGTCTGCTCTGACTTTACCTCCCTGCCAAGGGAAAGTGTATTTTTCTCTGACAGAGCACATTGACTCCTTGTCTTTGTGATAATGAACACATGCCAAATTCTGCTGTCAGTGTTTCTAGCTTCCATCCTGTGTGCTTTATGGCCTTATTTTAGCTCAGCAAGAATGTCATTGACCCTTAGAGACATATTCTTCAATGTCTTAGGACTTGGTGTCTTTAGCTCTCCAAGTCTTCCAGAATAGGATGGAGAAAGCCTCTTAGGTGGCCAGGTTGAGCAGGACGGGGTATCCAGGGGAGTAGAGGCTTTTCCAGAATATGTCCTGTTCTCCAAACCTACCAAAAACCCAGAAAAAAACACAAACCCCAGCAAACCCCCCACTAACAAAAACCCATGGGAAAATCCAACAATTTGGAGGATTATCTGTACACTGGGACAAATATATATCAAATAAAGCAAATCTCCTCATACTTTGCATTCACAGTAAGGCCTTCAGTTATGTCAGGAAAATGTTTTCCCACTTCATGCATTAAAATGTTACGCCGCAATCCACTCCATGGGTTTAGGGGAATGTTGTTTGATTCACTCTGGATGGTGCACAGGAAAAACAACAAAATTCTCAGGAGGTTCAATAACAAGCATTTGCTTGAAAACTTGAGAATATTAAGGTAGACTAAGGTACTTGTCACATTTTAAAACCAAATCCAGACAAAGTAATGAACTCCACAAACTTTAGCTTTGCAAACTTAAACATAGCCATCTTTAACTTATCTAGCCATAACAAAGCACTTACTAAGGCACTAACTTGAAGATTTTAGTCTGCCTTACAACATATTTTGAGAAGAATAAGTTAGGATAAGAAAGAGAGAAAAAGAGAAAGTAGGGAGGAAGAAAAAAGAGAGAGAAAGGTATACAGTCACCATCCTTGGATGCTGTGATGATACTTGATTCTTGCAATTTAGATGTCTTTTGGTTGAATTGATGGTGGCAGTCTTGATCTGCCAGGGTTGGGGGAAGCCCAGGAAACACAAAGTCCAATGTGTTAATATATGCTCAGGCTCAGTGGGAATGGCCAGTCTACCTCCTCTGATAGGATACTTTTACACTGTCTGATCCAACACTGTGGATCATGTGGTTCTTCAGGGGTCTTTGATGGTTTACGACACCTTCTAAGACATGACAGCTGCCTCTCGCATCAGCACAGTTGAGCCAATTATACCCCATCACAAGGAATGAACCTTCAGACCTACCTGTAAATGTCCCAGTATCTCCCTCAGAGGCAAATTTTACACCTGAGCCAGTTAGGTAACGTAGGACACTGGCATGATAAGCATTATCCTGTCTCCCAGGATCTGCTTCTTATAGGCCTCTTCCCTTATCTCCAACTGCTGTTTATAGCCTCTGGTGGAGGGTGTGCACCCCCTCTGCACCTGGGCTGTTTCCTTGCATGTCATTTCCTTGCATGTCACCCAGTGCTTTTGCAAATGGTCAAGTGTTTGAGCCATTCCCCACTAGCATTTCAGTGTCTCACACTGAAGCACTGCTTTTATATTCTAGAATTCATTCTCTGGCCACACAAAGCTCTCAGGAGTTCATTTGCATAGTCAACCAGTAAAGAGACCTAGAAGGACTTCTTCCCAGAAGGCTGTGGTACTTGCTATGGGAGATGAAACACTTGTTTTGAGTAGAAAGACAATCTCCCCTATTACTTTTTTCTTAGAAGGCTGGGAGAACTCCTTCCTCTGGGAATAGGTTAGTTCATAAATGGGAAATGCTGATAATAACTGCAGTGACCTCTATAGATAGTCCTGAGAAGCTGTTCTTATGTATGGAACCAAATTAATAACTGCAGACACCTGTCAAAACAGTGATTGTGTATAGAGAATGACACCAGATGCAGAAGGAGATGTTTGAAACTTCCTTCAAGAATTGGTTTTGGAGTCCTGAGACCTTCAAGGCTGGCTGCAGAAGACTCTGGAATGTGCACGCATAAAACTTAGTGGAAGTATTTAGATTCACAGATGGACAGTTTTCCTCTTGTAAACAAAGCATATTTTTTACTTGACAAGTGGAAGAGTTGCCACCTGTGAAAAAAAATAAATAGGGATTTTGAGTGGACTCTTTGTCTGTGACTAACTTTTTAGAAATCCTGGCTATGGGCCAGCTCTCAAGAGGAATAGTCCTAATGTTTGTTTTTTCTTGTGACTGAGATCGGATCTTTAGATAATTTTGACAATGCCACAACAATTTTTTTTTTTTAATTTTTCTTTTATGGAGAGAACATACTCATGTTTCCTATGTCTCCAGAGTCACTGGAGCACAAGTCTGTGATTCTCATTATATGAACAAGATGTTCCTAATGTTGATACTGCCTTTTCTTTCCAGTATATTTGTCAGGGTTAGGTATAACACATGGAATATCTTCTGCTTTACAGATTAGCAGATATTAAATTTAAAATTTCTAACTTCTTAGAAATTTAAAATTTTAAAATTTTAATTAAAAAATTTAAAATTTCTAATCACATGTAGCTGGGATTCTGTTCAAGCAAAGACATAAAAAGAATTCAATCAGTTTTCTAGGCTTAGCTTCACATTATTTTTCACAGTGACATTGTCGCAGAAGGACAGACTTGTCCCTTGTTTGGCACATGTTAATGAAAAAGAACATGAAGTGCTTATTATGGCTGGTGGAGATACTGGTCCATCCCTTGCTGGTGGAAGCAGTACAGCTCTCCTGGAGTCTGAGAGCTGTCTTCTGCAGCACCTGAGCATCTGCACAATTACTGTGCTTTATGGATCTGGAAAGAATTTCTGACACTGTTGCTGCTGCTGTTGTGATCCTACTTCTGTTTTTATTTTGTTAGCTTTATGCATCCATGTGCTTCTGTCTCCACTACCTTGTCTTCCATTGTTTTCCTAAGGAAAACACTACTTTTGATACATTTTTAATTATTTGAGCCCTTCTTAAGTGATTGATCAATGAAATTTTCAGCACCTTACCTTTCATATAGCAACCTAAACTATGACAGAGAAATGTCTGATTGTGATATTTTTATTGTAGTGTTTAATATAACAGTCAGAGGAAACAAGCGGTGCCCCTGATAAGCTGAAATTCCTATTACAGATGATTTGGATAGGAAATAGTTTGATGCTTTATATGGTAGTAGCTTTCTCCCTGTCTAGTATATAAAGGTCACTACTACTGTCTAGTGCATGTAGGTCACAGAGATAGGAAGCAAATATGGAGCAGCAGCAACAGCAAGGACTGCAGAAGTGGCTGGTCTCCATTTGAGATCAATTATGATCACCAGATTAGTCAGGGATGTTCTCCCCTCTTTTGGGGGCAGGGACTGAAGTTGCATGCCCACCTGGTCCAGCACTGTTTATGTGGTGTCATTCTCTGTTTCTCTGCTAGTGTCTGCTAAGGCTGGGCCTTTATCCCCATCCATTATTTTACTGGTGGTCCCATCTTCATGGCTTTCACTGTATCTCTGACTAGCTCTTTTTCCTTGGCCTTCTGCAACTTCTCTGAGGACTGAGTTCCCAAATAAAACTCGATAATGTATCTGGTGAGCCAGAGTAGTGGCATGCTCAGTCTGCTCTCCCTAAATAACCCGTTGCACGAGCCTGCAGTAAACTCTCCTTCAGCTGTTACTGCAGACAACAGTACGTCTGTGGCACAAGTACTTTCAAGAGAAGTCCCCTTTGCATGTGTGCTAGCACATTGCCCAGAACACTGAAGCTGTGACCTCAGGCACTACTGTTCACTATCTTGTACATAAATCAATAAAAGTCTTTCTTCCACCTATCAAGATGTATAACCTTGGTGCCTGTTTTTCTCTTCTGTATTGAGGCTTTCACCAACCAGCTCATTCTTCCTTTGTAGGTATTCTCTTTACCTTCACTACTCAAATTGTACTATCTTCCTCCTAAAATAATGCAATTTCATTCATTTTCCTTATGGTTCCTAGCTATAACATTGCTTACACTGTCTGGTGCACACATGCATGTGAAATCGTCTTACTCGCTTGTTTTCTCACCGTTGCAATGTCCTTAGCCATCACAACACTTCCATCTATTTGTACCAAATCTGAGCTCCCCATCCTTCATGAAACTCCATCATGCTTCTTAATATCTCATAAAACTCCACCCATTTGCACCCTGTCTTTTGAAGGCCTCTGTCCTCCCTGAGTTATGCACTCCCCTATGCTCTTTGTCATACTTCTGTTTTTTTGCTCCTAAAGATAATTAATGACTTTCTTTTTGCCATTCTCTGCTGGTCCTGTCCTATTCCAATAAGACTATTCTAAAACTCACCCAACAAACTTACTTGTGCACAGGATCCTCTGGCTGAAATGACCTTCCCTAAAGTAGCCTCATCTATCACGAGAACCTGCATGCTATTCTAAAATCCATTTAAATATAAGAGAATTCTACTTTCTTTTAAAAAAATCTTTGTAATTCATTACTTGCCATATGAATTCCTGACTAAACAATTGCTTTCTGAGAGTTTTTGCTTCATTGGTATTTTACCTCTTTCTTTCAAGTACTTCACAGAAATGACCTACCATCACCATCTCTGAAAAAACAAGCACAAGTAAGTGTCCCATGCTGCAGACTCTCTTAACAAGAATGCATGCACTGTTTCACCCGTTCTTGTTGCCTACAAAATGACACGGCCGTGCTTAGCTGCTCTCTGCCTTTAACTCAGCTGAGCTGGAAGCTCTGGTGCAGCCTGAGCAACTTGGCTCTTGCCAAGTCCTCCTTTAGCCCCACCTGTCATTTGCCCTTAGCACCTCCATCCATTTCATACCCGATGGTGCTGCTGCCCCTCTGCCACATACCAGATGAACTCTGCCAGCGGTTTGGTTATCCTCTCACCTGCTTCACCTGCCAGATTAGGGGTCAGAGAGAAAATAAGGAATGAAGTGGGACAGTTTGCTGTCTTATTTCATGCAGCAGCCCCGTGCAGCTGAATTGCACCTCTCTCATGTATGGAGTGCAGGTTTTGGGTAACTTGTGCCTGACCTCATGCACACCCTTGCCACACAGCTGGAGGTGCTGGTGTCACCTGTGGCAATTGTGAGAGGTCATCAGCGAGACACAGCAGCGTGCACAGGGAGCAGGATCTGTTCGTAAGGGTCTGCGAGTGAAGTTTTGGTAAAAGATTTAGTCTGTGTTGAAACGAAACACTATTATTCTTTTTCTTTTTTTCTCCACTATTATTCTTTTTTTTTAAGGCACACAACCTGTAACTTACATTTTTTCAAAAATTTCAGACACCTAGGGAGGTTAGTTAAGTATTACAATAACTTGGAATGGATTAATTGAGAATGCACACCATTTTGTGAGGTGTTAGGTCATGATTAAATGCTCTTTACTGTGTAGTCACATTTTATTACAACTTACATATGTTCAGAACATTGATAGAAAAGGAAGCATGTCACCTATTTACAATCACTACACATTTACATTATGTTATTTACAGATAATGAATCTAGTAACATATATGAGCAGAAAATATAGTAAATATCAATATGAAACTGTACAGGGCTTAATCTCATGTCCTTTACTGTTGTTGCATTTCACTGTAATAATAAATACAGTTCTATATTTACACATTTTACTTTAAAAATCTATTAAATGAATTTTCACAATTTCAAGTTAAAAATATCTGATCAAAGTATTTCAAACGCTTATAAAAATAAGACACAAAGCCTTTAGACCTTCTGCAAGCTAAAAAAGTTCTGATAAAAGAAGCTTTAACTAGTCTTTAGAATTATAACATTATTTTGCTTCTCAAATTTCTTTACAAACTTCTTAAATACAGCAAGCATAAAGGAACCTCACTGACATTAAGCAGAGCAGCACAGATGGACCCCAGTTAAATTAAAGCTAAGTAAACATGGTAATAGGTATTGTGCAATGGTTGACTGATCCTCTGTTTAATCCAAAGTGGTTTCAGGCATCGTTTTTGCAGCTGCGTGCTGCACTGCTTCAAAAGCCACAACAGATAAAGGATTAAGATAAGTACCCAGCTGACTTTATCATACATAATTTCAAAATTGGTTCTTTTTTCTTCCCTGAAGGATGAACATGTCAGCCAAAGTCAACTGATGCCATCTGTAACTGCAAAACTAAAAATATGCCAGTGTGAATGGACAAGGAAATTAAGGCATATGCATTGTTGGCAGCAAATTCTTCATTGTGAAAATCCATCCTTGGAGTCCCAGGAAATTTTGTGTACAGGAACAGATGAACAACAGAGATCATCTGTAAAGGATTACCTTAATTGCTGGGCCTAGCCTAACCTTCCTAATGTTAAAAAATTAGACTCATTCACCTGGAGGTTGAGTGGCCTTTAACGGAGCAGTGAATACTGGGCTATTAAACGTTACTCCTCAGGGACGTCTTTTTAACAACAACAAAAATTGGTAAATTTGTGCATTTTTCTGTCCTAAAAGATCAGTTTACTTACACAAAAGGTGCCATCTCTGAGAAAAGAATACTGGCATATCCTCTGATGGCTTGGACAAGGTAAAAAAATTATATTCTAGGTGGCTCTCTTGTCTGAGATACTTTAACAGTAGACCTGGTGTCTCCTCTTTCTAACTAGGATGCTTCTGATGCGTAAACATACATGCCTTGATTCAGCAAAGTATTAACAGATTTAAAGTCAGAGAACTCTGTTAACCTAATCAAGCCTTTTCCTAAACCAAAGCCATCAGAAGTCCCTGAATTTCAACAGCTGCTCCAGTATCTTTTTTGGCAATATATCCAATATGAACTTAGAGATTTTTGGTGACAGTAATTTCACTAGCTAATGACCATCTCTATCAACAATTTTCACCTTTATTTCTATATTGCATATCCCTAATGTCAATTTCCAGTTGACCATACCCATTTCCAGTTGACCAGATTTTTCCCCTCTCAGATCAGTAGTCCTCTGCCTTCAAACTTCTGTATTGCAGAAGCAGCTACTTACAAACTTTGATCAAATCACTTATTTCCTAAGTTCTTTTAAATTTATGATATTCATATCCTTTCCAATTTCACAATGTTTTTTACAACATGTGAGTGCAATAAGTGTTTGAAATATCCTGGGACTGCTTGCATCATTGCTAAGAACACAGATTACACAACCTCTTCACTCCTACTTGATATTGCCTTAGCTAAGATATTGGCTATCCTTATCCAAAAGGACACAGTGACCTCTAAATCTTCAACTGACTAGGTACTATGAACTAGCAGCTTTCTAGAATCACTGTTTCACGAGACAGAGATCATGCCATGAGCAGGATTACAGTTTTTGTTCCTAGACAAATTACCTTCAATGAATGTTTCTCTCTGAGTGCTTTTGGGGTCCTTTAATAGTTCTCAGCATGCCGATTTTTTTATATTGATGACTTTCTATGTAGTATTTTCCACCTTCGAGTTAAACAAGTCATCTGCCAATTTTATCATCAGTAATTCTGGCAGTAATTCTACTGGCATGAAAGCAATTCAGGACTAAACTGTGCAGAACCTCATTAGAAAAATACCTATGTGACAATGTCTTGCCATTTACAATTATGTTTTAAATGCTTAACAGAATTTTGATTAACTTCTTTCACATCATGTTAATTTTTTGGCGTCCACTGACAAAAATGTTTTGTCAAGTGAGATGACTTCCAAAATCCAAATCCAATGCCAGTTAAACCATTTAATCACCTTTATCAAACATGCAACTTCATCGAAGGGTATTCTACAGAAACCTTTAGGTCTTGAACAGGACTACTCTTCCGTTTTGATACCTTGCTGAACAAAGGGCATACACAGATGCTTATAAAAAACTGAATATATGGTATATATATGGTACTGAAAAACTATTATTAAAACCAAATTGCAATAAACAGGAAAAAACCCAACCCCTGAAAGCATCAGGTGATGCTTTGAAAAAATGTTACAAATTTAATTGTTCTTGACCAAGTGATGGCCTTTCTGAGTAGTGCTACTTTAAAAGGGAGCAGCGGATACAACTGTGCAAACTTCAGTAGCTTTCATTTCCTCTCTTCATTCCAGCATTTTGGGAGCAGGCTGGGCAGGCTCAAGTATTGGATTTTTAGCCTGCCGCAAGTTTTGTTGTTGTCTGTTTTGAGGTGTGTCATAATAATTTTAGAGGCACTCTCTACACTCGTACGCACACATCCACGCTGACTTTTGGGATTGAAAATTTTGTAAACAGAGGTATTTTCTGTACTGTTTCTGCAACTAGCGACAGGACACAAACGCGACTGACGAAAGGTTGCAGCCTTCTGTCATTTGATAAGAGGGTGGCATTAGCGAACTGCTGGTGGGCATATCATATGATATGCTGGCACTTGTGAAGGTTACCAATGCCTGTGTTGAGTCACAAGATTGTTTTTCTATGTCCTCTGAATTCACAGAGATCAGACTAGCATGTTTTGATCTCCTCCATATCAAAGTTTGCTTTCTCAGACTTCCCAAATCCTCCTTAAAATGTGGATTGAAAAGTATATAAAGCAGTGGGTTTAGACATGCTGGCAGTGGGACGATAACTAGAAGTATTGATTTAATCACTTCTGGGCTGATAAAAGTGAGGTTTAGTAGGGAGGAAAAAGATAAGAAGGCCACAGGACAATAAAGAATGCAATTAGTAAAAAGTAGCAAGGCTATGTGTTTGACCATAGAGCAATCCCAAATGTTGTCCAGTTCTCCCTTTTCTAAACTACAGTAGAGCTTTGTATAAGCAACAGTCATTACCAGAAAGCACAAGGAGTTGAGCAATACCAGTGCTACCATGTAGCCCATAGCAGTGGACTCTCCAAACGGGAGTGGCAAACAAAGCGGAGAAACCCCATACTCACTTCCAGTGAGAAGGGGTATCACTGCAATGATTAGTGCCAACATAAAGCAAAAGGAAATGGCAATTTTTACGCTAGCAATGGAGGATTTAGTTTCAAACTTTGTAGCATGCTTTACAGAGAATGCACGTTCGAGTGCAGCTAGGGTAAGGAGGAATATGGAAGCCTCTGAAGCAAAAATGGAGAGAAGGCCAGTTATTTGGCAACCAATTCCACTTTCCCACTGTGCTCCGTACTGAGCAAAGCTACCAAAAGTGGATGCATCCACGCTAGCCAGTACTCCACTGGCCAGACCCATCAGGGCATTTACAATGGCTATTAAACCAATCAAAAGTTTTATGGAGGACATATACAATGGAGATCTGAAAACTGTAGCAGACACCAGTGCATTGCAAAGAAAGGTCACACCCACTATGGTCCACACTCCAATTCTGATCAGCCAGCTACCAAACAGATGGTCACATGGTTTGAAGGGACCTGAAATGCCAAAATAAAAAGGGTAAGGGAAGCCCATGTAAACAAAAAAACCCTCATGCTTTCTAAGACACTAAAGTTCATGCTTCTTGCAGATTCTCAGCATAAGCCAAAGAGTGAATTTTAGCTTGAAAAGGGAGCTGGAAATTTGCTCTTTCTTTGCACTAATCTGAGACCTTGATAACATGCTGCTAAATGTGTGATGCATATTGCATTAGTGTTGCACATGAGTCTTTGTCCTTCATCACAAGTAGTCTATGGGTTTCTTTGTGTGCCTGGAAGTACTACTGTGATGTGAATGTCAACTCTTGTAGTTTCAAGAAATGCTGTGATATTTGTCAGTATGTGAAAAAAGCTGAAAATACTACCTCTCACTAAATTAAAACAGGTTCCTAATGAGTCTTGGTGAAGCGTGGTGTAACGGATACAGATAGATATACTTTGGCTACCTTATAACGCATCATTACACAGTCCAAGAAAATTATGTGTCTCTCTGCGTTTGGACGTGCTGCCTTTTTGGATCTCCTGTATCTGAAGTCACATCATTATGACTGAAGCTTGCTATGCATTCTCACAGAACTGAGGTGCATATGCTGTGCAGTTGAAGCTGAATGCTCTGCGGTCAGAGAAACATTACGTGTCTTGGTACAAGCCAGCAAAGCAAGCCCCTCCATAAATGCTGCAGTTGGAATGACCTCCCTATAACTATGGCTGTTGCCATTAAGTAAGGATAAGAATCTATTGTGTCAGTTTGCAAGTTTTTCTAAGATACCATTTGAAAAATCCAAGCTAGAATCTCTCTCAGGTCTGATAATAAATTACCTTGAAGACAGCAATGTTTCAATGAACTCAGAACTCATATTTAGGCCATTGGAGAATATGTGAGTCAAATAACTCTATTCTTTGGCTTCCTACCTTTTCTATTCCTCTTTATATAAGTTTAAAAAATTACTATCAGTTACTGTTGCAAACAAGAATTATAGCTTAAAATAAATGCTGAAGTACAAGATGTCATTTGGGTTTTTTTTGTTCATGTTTTACAATGAAAGAATGGCTAGTGAAAACATTTGCTGAATAAAACAATCAAAACTTATGACCATGGCTGGCTACACTCTACAAAGAAAATGACAATGCTGGGTGTCCTTTGTGAAGGGCTGTGCACATCACTGCAGTAGTGTTTGGTATTTGCTAGACATAGAACTAAATAGTGTGTTGTTCAAATTGCTGATGTGTAAAATAAGTCTGTGACATCCAGAAGAATGACTTTAGCTTTGCGAAAGACTGAGAGAGCAAAGATTCTGCTGCCTTTATCATCTGTATTTTAGTACAAAAGTCTTTCCTCTCTCATATTCTTGATTGGGTATCAATTTTGGTTAAAAGGGCCCCAGGGTAAGGATCTGCTTGGTGACTGGGCAAAACTTTTGCTACATGCATAGAGGAATATAGTGGCTGAATAGTTTTCTGGAATTCAGTGCAAAACTCTATATTATTGTGCTATATATTTGTATTACACTCATCAAATTACTGCACATTATGTTGCTTTCCTAGTCTCTGACTCACAGTTTGTTCTGCGTGTGGAATATCTACTAACACTGTCTGGCTGTTTCATACCTGGGGAAGGTGAGCATTGCACTGAATGATGAGATTTCAAATCTTCTTCAAAGTCAAGAAAAAAGTCCTCAAAATCACGTTCATCTATTGGGGAGAAAAACCCAGAATTGTTACTGCAGTTTTCCTGAAAAGTTTTTTCAGTGAAAGTTGCAAAAATGCCTGTGGTATGTAAGGCCTGGCTTGTCCCTTTACCTGCCTGTGAGCTGGCAGACATAAGAACTGTGAGCAGAAGCAGACATATGTCTACTTGGTTTTGAATTACTGTACTCGGGATTATGTTAGAAGTCAGCATCTTTACTTCTCTGAAAAGAATCACTTACAGGTACCTTTTCTATTGCCTAATTTGCAGTGTGATGACTGCCTAGGAAGGAGTTTAAAATACGAATTCTGCTGTTGTGCCATATTACTAAGAATTAATCAAGTTTTCTGTGTTTCTTATGTCATCACTAGCACATTTTCTTGGCTCTATTCTTGCTGAACTCTGAGACCTACTGGTTTGCAGGAGCAGAGATACCACAGAAAGCAACAGGGTGGTGTAAATGTGTGTGTATATCTACATAACAGATCAAATAACAGACGTAGTTTGGGGGACGTACGTTTTTTTCCGTAGCTGAAGGGGAAGAAAAATCCAGTAGTCTTGTGTCCTGGAGAACAAATGGACTCTCTGGCAACCCTGGTTATGTGCATAGACGGGGGAACAAGAGGCTGGAGAGCAGCCCTGCAGAAAGTGACCTGGGGGTCCTGGGCCATGGCAAGTTGAATATGAGTCAGCAGTGCCCTGGCAGCCAGGAGAGCCAGCCCTGTCAAGGGGGACATCAGGCTCAGCATCGCCAGCCGGGCAAGGGAGGGGATTGTCCCCTCTGCTCTGCACTGGGGCAGCCTCACCTTGAGTGCTGGGGGGCAGGTTTGGATGCCACAATAAATGAAGGATATAAAGCTAAAGATAATTACAGAGCTTCCAAAGGAGGGCCACGAGGATGGTGAAGGGCCTTGAGGGGAAGCTGTATGAGGAGCTGAGGTTACTTGGTCTGTTTAGCCTAAAGAAGAGGAGACTGATGGGAGACCTCATTCGAGTCTCCAACATCCTCATAAGGGGAGGCAGAGGGGCAGGTACCAAACTCTTCTTCTCATGACCAGGGACAGGACTCGAGGATATGACAGGAAGCTGACCCAGGAGAGGTTTAAGTTGGATATCAAGAAAAGGTTCTTCACCCAGAGGGTGGTTGGGCACTGGAACAGGCTCCACAGGAAAGTGGTCACAGCACCAAGCCTGTCAGAGATTAAGAGGTGTTTGGACAACAGTCTCAGGCATATAGAGTGATTTTTGGGGCTGCCCTGTGCAGAGTCAGGAGTTGAACTTGATGATCCTTGTGGTTGCCTTCCAACTCAGCTTATTCTACGATTCTACTATTCTATGAAAAAATATGCCAAAGTAGCCACATATTTTGGCTATTACTCATCCCGAAGCGTGTGGGTAAGCCTAGCATGTGTTCCATTCTGAGGCTGGCAAGAAACTACATCTTTGCTGGCCTGCTCTTGTATGAAGTTTCATACCAGCTGAACTACCCTGTCTCTCATATAAAGGGAAGATTTAATTTACCACATTATTATAGCTATTATTTGGATGAAAAGATGAGTGCATTAGTGAGTGAGATTTTTGAATGGCAGATCTAAATTAATGAATTTGCTAAGCACAGGAATACTTAAATAACATATTATTTAGCAAGAGACAGGGAGAGGCCACCTCTGTGACTGTAAAGAGTATTGGATTTATTTAAAATCACAGGTTGCTCACAGCCTTCAGGTAGACTTAAAAGCCTAAGATGATGGTTACCTTGAATTTGTAACAGTCCAGCATCCTTTCTATGAAAGTCATCAGTGCTGCTATTATCATCTTTGTTCCAGTGGCTGGAGATTCTGTAGTGGTTCTCACATGCTCCAAAGGCGCAGCACTGATAGGCATAAGGCATTTCCATGACCCTGTGGAAGAATAAGGCAGTATGTCATGATACTGGTTAAGCACCAGAGTTACTGGATTGTACTGCTCCTATACAGTTAACACAAAGGAAATAGTTCAAATATCCACAATTGAAAGTAAAAACAACTCTGGGTAAAAATCTGTCATGATAATACAAAATGAGGATTCACAAATAAAATTCCTCATTGGAAATGGAGATGGTTTCTAGGTTAATTTTAGAAAACGCATATTGAGGTTTTCTACTGTGTTTTCATAGGAGATATGAAAGTGGGAGATCTATATCTTGCTGTTGAGTGAACGTTACTCAGAGCTGTATTTCTGTTTTTATGATTTTCAATGATTTTACTGTGTAAATCAGTGTTTTCTCCAACAGTTACTTTCTTAATTGTTTCTTTAAAAAAAAAAAGCACATCCGGAGATCACAACCTGCCTACCAGGCAAAAACAAACTTCCCAAATTGAATTTCTCCACTTTAGGGAGAATGAGATCTTTTGGAAATCAAGCTTTATTCACCTCTTTCCACATTCAACTCATTTCACAGTAAGATGGTAAAAAGGAGATTGTTTCTTGTGCACAAGATCAAGAAAGCAGTGCTCTAAACCAAAAGGTGAGTGAATCAGGCACTGTGTGTGAAATGTCACTGAGAGAAAGGTTCTCCTTTATTAATTGTCTTTAAAATGAGAACAGTCATTGCAGGACACAGGATACTCATTCTTAATTCTTTTAAGATCATTGTTATTCCTAGCACATAACAATATATGCCTGTGGATTCCAATGATTATGAAGGCTCCTGTTGTCAGAAAATTGCACATTTCTGGTACACTGTGAATTTAATTCCTTTGGGTATGTGCAAATTCTGGGGGAGCATAGAAGAACTACTATCTGAGTTCTATAGACTACTTCTATTCCATAGATATATTTTATGCTTTGGAAGCAGAGCTGTTTAATTTGCACAGTTCACCAATAGCACAAAGTAAAACCTAACAACTCACCTTAATTCCAAAAGCCCAATAAACCAAAAAGTTCAAAGATAAAGAGGTGATTAGAAGTTATTCTGAATTAACTTAAAAGGAATAAAGTAGAACTAGATCCTCCTATCAGATTACTTTCAACAGCTTAATCACGTAAATTAACATAATGAGTGTAATAAGTAATGAGCAACCTCTAACCCCCTGGGAAATCTGCAGAGAAATCAAGCTGAATCAGGCCCAGTGCCAACAGGACTTAAACTTGTGCACTAGCCAAAAGCCTGGTACAAAGGGGAACAAACGGAATCTTAAGTTCTAAAGTGATTTTTTAAATTAGTGCATTTTGAGGGCGTTTAGATTCTACAACCTTACATTTCTGTTGGAAATTAACCACAATAATCTGTACCCTTGTACCCAATACAAAATTTTTAGGGTACTCAATAAAAGTTTAAGATAACCAAGACGTAACTGTCAAGCAACCTCAGGCCAGCAGATTTAAATATTAAATTTCTAACTCATTCATTTGCATGCCATCTTTTAACATAGGGAGATTATCTTGATTAAACATTTTTGAACACATTTCCCAGAAGCCCTTCTTAAATAAAGTATTATAAACCCATTGATTACTAGATTAACCCATAGCTAATCATCTGGGATAAAAACTATCCCAATCCCCAAAAGGAAATTCCCTTTTTTTGGAACAAAAAAAGTAATTATCAAAAGTAACACTGACAGTTCTGTGACGTGATCCCTGCAACTTATGGCTTCAGACTTTTGGAAAGGCATTGATATAGATGGGGGAATGAACACTTAATGGATATTTTAGGCACAAGAAACTGACAGAAGTGTATTCTATTTTCTGATTACTCAAATAGCTCTATGACAGATTTCGAGATGCTCTTGTGCATCTCCCAGCCTGCTTGCCTGTCATACACTGGAAATGTGGACTTCCCACATTGTACTGGTCCACTACTTTGATGATGTAGCCAAAAACATCCATGGCTTTTAAATGATATTTAAAGAGCAAGACTCCCATTTCTTATCCTCTCTGTTGGTATTTCTAGCTGAACAGTTTATGTTTGTTTTTCCCCCCAGCCTGTGCTATTGGGATATACACATAATCCTTGAACTAGAAAATGCTGCTTAATCTGTGTGCAAAGTCCAACTCCACACAATGGCTGCAACCCAGATCACAGAGAACAAAACATGCAAAGCAGGGAAATAAGTATCAGATCTTGGTGACAGAGGAGTTTTTTTTTTCTCCCAGAAGCTACATTTAGCACCAAAAAAAAAAGAAAAAAAGAAGGAACTCTCAGGCATACAGTGCTGGAGGCAGTCCTTTTTATGGCTGGTGCTTCTTTGATGTGGGTGATTAGATTTGGACTTTGTCAAATTAAACTCTCTTAGAAACACTGGCTAACTTTATTTTTATATACTCCTTATCTTACTAATGATATCTGTATCCTTGATAATTTTTTTTCCCTTCTAGCAAGGAATGCCTCTTTTTTCTGTTTTTAGATTAAGCAGCAGAGAACACAAGGTCGTTTCTCCCTCACAAAGGTGTGGAATTAATGGTGAACAGGAAGGTACAGCTATGATGAATGGAGCAAAGCACTGAGTTCTTTTCAGCATTGAATCAAAGCATCAGATAAAGAAGGAAGGAGTGGCTGGCCGCCTGACTTTGCTTCCTCAAGGCTTGCTGTAATAGGCTGGGCTCAGCTCTGCAGAATGTAGTAGGGCTGTGGCTGATGATGGGGAAGGGAATGCTTAGCTCTTTGATGTGTCAGTTTTGATGAATTTAGATGAGTAGGAAGTTTTTATACAGGAATTTGTCTTTAATGTAACCTCTGACGAGTTACAACAATTGCAAAGGGTGAAATTTCATTTTGTTTTAGATCTTTGTTCAAGTTTGGTGCTTTGTGCATTATCTATGGAGTGATCCTGTGTGAAATCCTGACCTCCTTTTGAGTTATGGTAAAAGTCATGCAGACTGTAGGTCAGGATTTTACCCTATTCTCTCCTGACTGTGTATAATTTGTTCTTACAGATGTTAATTAACTGTAGATATCATACTTTTAATACCTTTAAAAAAATAATTTAGTTTGACACATCCTTGTTAACAATTTGCCCAGATGAAATACACTGTACTTTCATTTGAGTAATATACACAATTTTGCTAAAGGGAAATTCATATGGAGTATAATTTTGAGAAAATAATTTAAAAAACCTTAGTTATACATAATTCAGTTGAATAATGGATTATTCTAGGACTACTGCAGCACCTCTTATGCCTCTAGGTCATGGTATATGCATCATTATATATTTGCCATGTTGGCGTAATCAATTTTCTTATGCTTACATTCTTTTAAAGAAACTTCAATTATTTTAGAATTGTCACCTCCCTCATCATTTGGGCAAAGCTAGTGAGAGAAGAAAAAGTATGGTATAAGCTCAGTCTCAACCAATCATGATTTTTGTGGTACTTGCTCCTTGGCCTTTGAGACCCATCTCAAGATCTCTAATCTAAAAGAGGTTTAAGGCCTCTAGTATTTTGAATGATAATGTTATAGTTTCATGCACTTTGATGAAGTCACTGCCTAATCTCCTCTGTGACAAACTATCATTTTTGGGTTTATTAAGACCTTTAAGGCATTGTTTCCTAACCTTAGAACCATTTATTGCAGCTCATATCTCAGTTTGTACTAACATGCCATCACAGGAGGGTTCTAGGGTGGATCCCTCCAGTGCTGTACACAGAGTCTTAATCAGCTCCACACTTCTGTTCATCATTCCCCTATTGCTAACTCCAAACACTCCAGTCCTTTTCATTAATGGTCGCATCTTGAGCTGTTTGCCTCCTGGGACTCCTGGGCCTTTTCCAGTGCAAAAGGCAAATCTAGTGAAAACATAAGGATGGATTCTGCATATCTGGAGATACTCAGAGACTGTCTGGATGTGGTCCTGAGCAACGGGCTCCAGGTGCCCCTGCCAGAGCAGGTGGTTAGACAAGACAGCCTCAAAGGTCCCTTGCAACCTCAACCAATCTCTCTGTGATTTGGTAACTATGTGTACACTGTTTAGTTGTTTCATATTTTCTGATACCAAACTTTTTACAGTAAAACATGATAGAGTATATGTTGCACTTGGCACTTTCTAATTAAAATATAAAAATGAAAGGAGAGTTAGGGGAAACTCCCAAATATCCTGAAGTCAGAGACCAAACTCTCTTTGCTGTGAACCTGCAATTAGTTTAGTTGGTTATAGCATGGTGCTAATAACGCCAAGGTCATGGGTTCAAGCTCCATACAGGCCATGGTCACCCAGTGACTGGCAGAGCTGCAAATGATCTGTAGAGGACACTTCCTTCCTGTATCACAGAGGACCCACAGAAATTATTAGTATCAAAGCATGTTAGTAATACTTGAAAAGTATTGTCTGAATCTCAATCAAAAGATGACAGAAAAATCATGTTCAAATAAAAGAGGTGAAACCTTTTGGTCTTCCAGCAGTATATTCTTCCCTTGTATTTGCTGTGTTCTCATTACATATAATGGGAGTTCTGTGAGCACAAGCCAGTGGAAGAGGGACATATCACTAAGCTGCCAGCAATATTGTTTTAACAGCTTTTGAAACATATCACCAGGAAGCAGATGTCGCTCATACTAAGCAAGTACTAAGGTTAATATTTCAAAACCTTCATCGTTTCTTCAGTTGAAAGTGAGCATAATAAAATAAGTCTATCATTTTTATCATATTTGCTTTAGTTTAATGGCACAGATCAAAGACTGACAATACGAAGTAACATGCGTTACACACTGACACGCCTTCCATTGCACATGAACACAAATGTGGCTTATTAGTTTTAATGATATACTCACTTGAGTTCTGGAAAATTTTCAGATGTTATCAAAGTTTGTAGGGCATGATTTCCTGTTAATTTTAAATGAGTTAAACCATGTAGCCCCGTCACAGGAAAAGAGGACAAAAGGTTGGATGACACATCCCTGCGTAACAGCAAATAAAAATCAGCTTATGGTTTTCATTTTTTTTTTCAGCACTTGAAGTGTCACATTGAAAAAATAGGTTAAAGTTTTCTAACTCAATAAAAAATGACTGTATTAAACAGAGGCCTCAGTGAATGCAGCAAAGCTGCAGCACTGCTCAGGAGTACTCACCTTCATGTCTAGCAGAAAGGTAACAGTAACACCTAGTAGTTAGTTGGGTCTCTGTTCCCAAATTTTGACTCAAAACATTCATAGTGCCAGTTTGGAGACTAGCAAATGAATTTAAAATCTTCTCCTTAGACTGTTTGAATTCAAAGGAGCCAGAACAGCTTCCCACAGTTTAAAAGATTCAGTGGGATGCTACAGGGCATGGCCACCCTGAAATCTCCCCAAGGAGCAGGTCAGGTGTGTGGGGAAGATGTGTGTTTCAGGAAAGGGGCAGGTCTGGGCTGGAGCAGGGGGAGATGACATTTCCAAGCTGAAGTTTGTCTGAATGGCTGAGGGAAGACAGAACAGTGCAGATGAACACAGATAGGTAACTTGGGGAAAGTAAAACAGGTGAATGAAAAAGTGGTAAGTGATCAAGGAGATATGGCAAAGTAGTGAAAGAGGGGGAGTCCAGAAGTAGTTTTCTATTTTGCTCTCTCTCTCTCGCTCCCTCTCTCTCTCTCTCCCCCATTTATTCAATGAGTCCTTTCAGTCCTGCTCACAATTATCTACTCCGCAATACTTCAGGTGGTCAGCAGTCAAGGAGGAAGAAGCAGAGTCTGATGCAGTCGAAACTCTTTTATGTCCAAGGCTGGACAGGAGACTCAGGACTATACACTGAAATCTAAGCAAAAAAACCTATGCAAAAATATGTTGATGGACTGGGCTTCTACCTACCTGGTTTAGTGTGTGTTTTCTTGCACACAGCACCATTAAATACCAAAGGTGAAATTCAGGTCCTACTGCAATAGTAAAAATGACCACTGACTTGAGTTGGACCAATGTTAGAGACTTCCATTTCAGGAAACCCTGGTACACGGTGTTGCTGTGTGTGTGTTCAAGGGCTTTTTTCTTTAACCTCCTCTGACTGTTGTATATTATTGTCCAAAGCTATAATTTAATGCTCACCTCACAAAGTAGGTAAGTTCTGAGAAGGGCCCCAGTAGGGATATTATAGACAAAACTGTCTGTGTGGGCATTTCTCAGTGCACCATTCAGAGGGCTTTGCACATCAACAGCAGTGAGTACCTCTCCAAATTTAGGTTTAGCAGATACCAAATTATCTGTGAGCAAATGCCCAGCTTCATATTTTTGTGACAACCATGCAGCAAGATGAATCCAGAGGAACTTCTTTTCGCGTGTTCCACATACACCCAATGCCTCAAGAATTCATATTAAAAAAGCATTACAGTGACAGTTGGAAGTAGGAAAAAAAACCAGTAAGCATTGAGAACAAGGCCTGCAAAACTGTCTGCTGAGGTTTTGACCACTAACTGCTCTGGCTGAACTTACTAAAGAATAAAAACTATTTCATCAAAGGAGGAACAATGAAATAAAGATGCATTCTGGAAAAAGTTTCTTATTTAATTTTTAATCCAATTCCTGAGGCCTGAAACACAACTAACAGGAAATATTTACCACTGCTACAACAGATTAACTGCTAATAAATTGAATGAAAAGTGGCAGGTGCACTGATAATCTTCATGGACCCCAAATCATTACACAGTATTGTATGCAGCTTTGCTGTAATACCTACATGAACTGGGGAAGTACAAGAAAGCAGACATTTAGATACAGGTTTAACAGACCAGATGATTAGAACAGAGAAACTCTCAATTTCTGCTGGGACACCAAGTTATTAAATTTTTGTATGCTCTTGCAAGAAAAATGAAAAATTGAATATGTAAGATATTAAAATACTTACAGTTTGATCAGAGATGGTAAAGAGGAGAAGGCATTGGGGTGAATAATTTTAATTTTGTTCCAAGCTAAATCCCTACAAGAAAAGAGAGCAGAAAATTACATACCCACTGAGTGAATATGGATATGAATATTTCAAACACTTGATTAGGAGGCCTAACTATAAAAAAGGTATCAATTACATGCCAATATTTTCAATAAGCTCCTGCATATCTCAAAGTGCAAAGTATTTTTTCATTTTTTGTTAGTCAGTTGTGTTATTAAACTGACAACTTAAAAGGCCTGCCACAGCCCAAGGCATTTCAGTCTGCTTCACAGCCTCCTAAGGCAGCAGAAAGAAGGGTGGGTTATATGGACTAAGTCTTCTGAAATGTTCTCATGTGATTAAGAACAGCAAACCCATGGTGAATAGGCTTAACCTCCTAATGTCAATTTTCACCACTCTTGAAAAGTCAGAAATCCCGAAAGCAACTCTAAAAAAATATTTGGCTTCAATTCTGCAAAAAATTATAACCATGAGTAATTCCTTGACAAAATCAGTCCTCTAGCACATGAGTCTGTGTGAAAACTGGAAACCTGCACATGACTGGATTCCACAACTTAAGATGCTGTTCCCTGTAAAAAGATTTCCCACTCCTTAGAGCTGATTATAATGTGAACCTGCCAACAGATACAAGCTCTGGCTCAGTAAGTCTCTCCACTTCCATCAGAAACATTTAGAAGTGACAGTTTTTTTGGGTATAAGTTTATATATTTTAATTCATTGCTGCAGATGCTAAACTTCACAATGTTTGCTCTCCTTTCACAGTTATTAACTCATGGTGAAAGATCATAGTGAGGAAAAACTGAAATAAAGATCTTTTGGGGTACATCATGAGCAGACACTATATAGCAGACAATATAGCCCATATTGTGGAGAACCTGTGTGAATGTCTGTTAAGGAGTACTCACAGAGACCGAAGAGCAGCCAGCTGCCGAAATGTGTCTGCTTTGATTTCAGCAATTTCATTGTGATGCAAGTCACTGAAATAGCAATAAGGATCTCCTCAGTTTCAAAGACACTTGGAAAGCACTTGAGGGTGTTTTAGATTGTGCTTATGATCCACTTCAATAAAGTGTATCTAGGGTATGTCAAATCGGCCAGCAATAACCAAGTTAATTATACTCAAACACATATAAATGCTTCTTTTTAAGCTTTTTAGGGTAATTTAACACTTACATTTTTTGGAGTTTTTTACATGCAGTAAAACAGGGTAAATCTTCCAGCAGGTTATAAGACAGATCCCTGAGTTATACAAGAAACAATTAGATTAACATCAAAGGAATGTAAAAAGAAAAATAGCTTTCATTGTGTATCTTCATGGTCAATTAAAAATAATTTGTTTTTATCCACAGTGACAGGAAGAATAGAAGTGTACACACTAATTTATTTCTCATCTGTCACATTCTGATTTCTAACTGAAGAGGAGAGAGAAGGGGAAAAGGCAAGATATATTAACTCCATATCCACATTTGTAAATTCCTTGCATTGTCTGAAGATTTCCTGCCTGAAGTGTAGACTTCTGCTGAGTGTTTTACAGCAATGATATCGGCCATCTGGATTTATATCACAGACTTCATATTTATCATGTTTAAATTCTCATAAATATTTAAACAAAATAATCTACTAAGCATATATACTCATATTTTTTCGAAGAAGATCCTGTATTTTTCTGATAGGAGTCACAACAAGCTTCCCATTCCACACTTTTAATTAAGCAGTATTGCCTCCGTTCCTTAGACTGCTATATCTTATAACTAAGGGAAATGGTCAAAAATAATGGAACTAACTTTGAAATCAATCACTACATGGGGGAAAAAAAACTTAGAGAGACTTGAGCCAAAACTCAACAAATTACAGAATAACTGAAACATCTGGACTGATTTACAGTATAATATAACTAATCAAAACCAAGCCCAGGCAATCTGCAGAAATTGAAGGGAAAAAAAAAAAGGAACCAAACACCAGCCCCCACCACCCAAGAGTCTCATCCAATATATATATGTGTGTATATATACATATATGTGCGTGTGTGTGTGTGTGTGCATGTTCCTCAGGGAAAACTAAATGGGAAATTTGCATGTTAAAAGAATAGAGAAAAAAGCTTATGCCTAAAATTAGAAAAAATGTCCTTTTCCACAGTTATCCAGTATTATCACATGAAAGAGATTCACTTCTCACTTTCTGAAATTCTTCTCACTTCCCAAATTCTCTAAAACTGGTTCATCTCCACCTATTTAATCCCTTGGTACATCAGTATTTTCACTGTTATTGCTCAAACAGGGGCATTTGGACTATTTTATATGTGATTAGTGGAAATAGTGCAGGTAATAACTGTGTGTGTCTTTAAGGTATTTTACTCTGATTTTGCTCTGTACAAAGGTTAATATCAGTATGTTTGGTGGTGTTGGGGCTGTTTTTGTTTTGGTTTTTTTTTTGTGTACAAAAAAAGGTACACTGTGGCCCAAATCAGACATTACAGAGGAGGGTTCAAGTGAGCTAGAGGCTTTTAGCCCAAGGTAAAGGATGTTTCGTATGTCTGGCAGACACTGGCTATTCTGTCATCCACAGGTTTATTACTTTGCTCTTAAAAATATGTTACCATCTTGAATTTTGTACTTACTGACACTGCCTCCTCACACATGGAAAATACTCCTGAACTTGAGACCCTTCTCCCCTCAGTTTCTGTCAGAACTCCAGGGAATATTTTATTTGTTTATTTTTAAGATCTTTTTCCCCACTTTCTTAATACATGAGGCTCTTGGTAGCAGCAGAGGGCAAGTGGTTTTGTTTCCTGTGTTGAGGTGCATGCCCAGCTGTGCTGAGGGCAGCCTTCTGAGAGCTGCTGGGACCGTGCTCTCACATGCACCTTTAGTGGTCGTGTGCACACATCCAGGAAGCCTCGTGTACATTAATCCACACTTGGACACGCTGGTGGCTCGGGAGGATGCACAAATGGCCTCTCAAAGCAGTGTTTGCTCTTGTATTGTTTGTGAGTGTATCTGAGCCAGGGAGCCCCTGCGAGGCTGCAGTGCCCAGGCAAGGCGTGGGTGGGTTCAGTGCACCATTATCTGCCATGGCACAGCCAGAACTGATGTGCTAACCGAAATGGGGACTCAGAAGGCTCCTTCCAATCTGGCAGCAATGGGGAAAGTGGAGCTCTCGAGCACCTGAAACTGCGGACAAATCAGTTCCCTCCTCTTTTAAGTGTCAGCTCTAGTCATATAGGGTAATACTCAAAAATAAAAAATGTGAATTTCCAATGGACAGGCCTACTCTACTATGAACTCTGTAAGTTATTAATTGCTGTATTATTTGTTTGCCCTCTGTTTTGAGATTATTTATCATTTTTGAATGTTACAGGACATATTTAAACTTAATTCTGTGTGCAGACTTTTTTCTGGCAGCAGACTGTCTTTTATCATTCTGGAAATGATTATATTGAGTCCATTAATTAAAACTTAATTTTTTCTGGAAACGTTCTTGACATTCGCTCTGGTATTCAAATAATGCATTATAATTAGTGCTATTTCTATGTTGGCCAGAGAATTAATACCAAATAGATTCCTAGTGATGTAATACATAGAGGAAAGTGCTCCTGGCTTATTCTCAAAGAAGTGGACAAAATTACTTTCCTTAGTGATTAAGCAAACTCCAAGGAAATGGCCAAGCTAAAATAATATTGTATATTTAGTATACCAAATATGCCCAGCTATGTCAAGGAATAGTCTATTAAAATTTCAGTCAGCTACTTATGTCTGGTTGGGGGGAGAAACTAAAAGAGGAGGATAACAAGGACTCAAAACTGCTGTCCTTACTTATATTTCCTGTTCACTTCAATGAATTATTTGCCTTAGTGAGAAAAAAATCCTGAACTACTGTAGGAGAGACAGAATGAATGAAAATAAGGTAGTTTTATCCCTTTTTTAACAAAATCGAGACCCTTTTTATCTTTTCCTGAAAGTATGCTAAGTAATTATCTTTCTCAGCAATGTATGGGAAATCCTGATTGGTAAGTGGGTTGTAAACTTTTTAAATAACACAGGGGCCAATTCCCTGAGCTGAATTCCTAAGAAGTAACGTGATACACAGAAATAACAGTAATTGGGTAATTTTGAAATCACAGTGGTTTCATTTGTCTATTAATCTCTTGCATTAATGTCATGTTAATAATCTTACTGAAACGTACAGCACTTGGAGATTAGGTAACTGGTCACAAGCTGATTTGGGGAGAGAGGTGATCTGTGCTCCTGTGAGTGTCCTGTTGGAAGAATCGATGAAAAAAAATTACTTTTTGAAGATTGAAAACCAAATTTTTTTTAGGTCATTCTTTACAATAGGTCAGTACACAAGAAAATAAAACAAAGCAAAAACACTTCTCTAGCACTTACAAACTCTCCAGACTTGTAGTCCCTGTCAGATCAGGAAACTCTGTTAACTGTGAAGCACCATTTAAAGTCCTACAATTTAAAAAACCAATTTCAATAAAATTATGGTGATGGAAGTGTGAGACAACTCTAGTATTGCAATATAAAAAGAAAATGAAAATAAAAAGTAAACACATACAGAGTTCTTAGTTCTGGTAAGTGTTGAAAAGCAGATTTTCCAACGAGCTGGATAGGGTTATCATAAAAATGTCTAAAAAAAAAAAGGACAAGAAGACATTTAATGAAAAATATTTTAAAACATTTTAAATATATTCTTATACTATAAACAAATGAGTAAACTCTCTATGATGAATCACAGACTATGCCCCTCTGGTTGTAGCAGAGGTCAACTGGGCTTTTCTCACTGTCTAATCTATATTCACCAGCCACATGTGACATTTTGAACATTCAAGTAGTCACTGTTTTCCTGTTTTACTGCCAGAAGCCAGTCAACAAAATATTTCCTCTTCCTCCCAGGTTTGCAAAGACAAAATTTCACATATGAAGAATTTTGTTATGACCTGAGACAAATTTAAGGATAGCACATGAAGAAGTCAGAACTCCCCCTGTTCAGAAGAGATTCCCTTTCCCTTTTGAAGTCATGCTGCTTTTGCTCATAGAGTATTACTCAAGATGCGTCATTATTATTCTTGCACCTATTTTGCAATTTCTTAATTTGAAGCTGTCCATTAAGTGTATTTTCATGTAAGACGATGGGAATTCAGACTGGAGTCCATCAAGAGCATTTTACCAGCTTTTGCACTGCCAGTAATGCTAAGAGATTTAGAAGTAACCATTCAAATAAAAGGTCAAAGGCCAGAGACCAATGTTTGCTTCCCTTAAGCAGGGCTTGAAAACTGCCATTCTTTGAATGAAGCTGGAAAGTTATGAGGTTGTTTGCTTGTATGGAAACATGCTACAAAATGTACTCACAAGGAAAGCTATTTGACAATTAGCCACAAATATGATATTTAGTTCCACACTCTCTAATACAAAGAGTCATTGAGGAGATTCTTATCACTTACATTGTAATAAGTGAAGGATTACCCACAAATGCACGCTCAGGTATTGATTTGATGTTATTGCTATGAAATCCCCTACAAAGAAAAAAACGTTTATATGGTAAGGAAAAAAAAAAGTGAAGACTCTGTATTCAGAGTGCACAATGATGGTTTTTTGTTTGTAGTTAAGAAAAGTGTCTGTATGTTAGGGATATCCTTGTTTTCTGGAACAAGACAGAACTGAAAAAAGCAAAAGAAAGAGGAAGAGAAGAGAAGAAGAGAAGAGAAGAGAAGAGAAGAGAAGAGAAGAGAAGAGAAGAGAAGAGAAGAGAAGAGAAGAGAAGAGAAGAGAAGAGAAGAGAAGAGAAGAGAAGAGAAGAGAAGAGAAGAGAAGAGAAGAGAAGAGAAGAGAAGAGAAGAGAAGAGGAGAAGGCAAAATTGCTGAAATTCTGCACTTCTCTAAATGAACAAAACCATTCTGATGAAGTAAACATCAAAATGGCGCTTTGAAATTCAGAGTATATGCATGTATATATATAGATATGATGCAAATATACACGTATATGAACTAAGAACATCAATAGTTAGATAATAATTAAGTAGCTAACAATATATTCCCCCTGTGCTTGTTAAACTGCAACAATTTCTTTTGGTGGATGGCACAAGTTTATCAAGGAAATTATTTTATACACTATATTGTAATGTTGATCCTCCCACAACCACCTTTTTGTTGAGATATTTTAAATGTGGACACAAACAAAATGTAGTTGTGCGGGGTGAATAGAGAGCCAAATCTTTGTCTCATCGTTAATTACTGGATTTCATTCATATGAGTAATTCTCCATTGTGAAAAACAAAAGGAACAACTAAGATTTCAAAAGAACAATGATGATTTGTGTGGGAAACTCCCATTAGTTCAGTCGGGTATGAAGAAGGCTTCTCAGCTTAAATTTATGCATTACTAAGCCTCCAATTATTCACTGATGCAAGCACACTTGGCCATTACTCGAATAGGTCCCATATTATTGGTTTTAGTTGTTTAGGCACAGTTCTACTGGTGATGAGCTACAGAGCAAGGCTTTACATCCCTGCCTGCTTTGCATGCAGACTCTAAGCAGAATGAGAATCTCAGCTAGAACCAGTAAACAGACTGGTTTTGAATGGGATGCTTTGCATGGCAGAAAAAACCAAGGAGATGGCATGACTACCTTGCAGAGCAATATCTGCTACTGGCTGTGCACAAAAAGGTCACAGTTTGTGTTTTCAGCCCAGGCACAAACTCTGAGAGAGACACGAGGTCCCACCCAGAAACACCCTTACTAAACACCCTTACTAAAGTGGCCCTGCAATGAGCTGGGTCTTTGTGGAGCTGGGCTCCCACATGGGTCTGTGGAACACATCCCGTCCGTATAAGAGCAGCTCCCCGGGAACAAAGCATGGAACCACAGGGTCTTGTGATCTGTGCTGCATTTGGGATGTCAGGTTGCAATTTCAGACCCCAAATGTTTATTGCCCATAGTTGATACTCAGAGGTGAAATCCAGTGGAGGCCAGTATGTAACCTCAGGCACATCAGGCAGTTTGCTGGTGCATTTGGTGCAAACTGAGTTACCCATTTTTGGCTAATGACTCCAGAGGTCACCAAAAAGGCGATCCTCTGAGGTCACTGGATTTCATACCAATTATTTTATGGCATAAACAGCAGCTGAGAACATTTGGGCTGGGAAACTCATAGCCCCACTGCCTCTTCCAGAGCTGCATTCTGGTAACACTGGAGGTGCGGAGCAGGAGTCCATAGTATCTGGAAAAAATCTCAGGTGGCTACTTAAAATTGGTTATTAGATCAGTTTGTGATGTAGCAGGGGTACAACCATATCCAACTAGTATGTGATTACTTATTTTTGTCAAAAAATCTATGGTGATAGTACCACTAACATGGTAAATAAGTCAAATGGAAAGAATTCTGAACATATGCATTAATATGTACATTGTGTGTATGATGTGTGAGCATAATTTCTTTTAATTGTTAATAATTCAACCTTTTTCAAAAGAAATTTGAGTAATTTAATTTCATTGTTGATTTTCTTGATGCAAACTATGCCTGTGCATACAAAAGTGTTTTATTCACAACACTGCAAAGAACTGACTATATGTATCTTGAAAAGAAATGGCTTTAATTTAATAGAGGTGAGGGAGGGAAGTTGGTAAAATTTAATTAAACCTGATGGACTAATAAAGATGCCATGCCTTCTTAGCTAGAAGACTAATATATTGGGTAGTTTGCAAAATCTAACTCCTGTGTTTGGGATTAAAAGTGAATTAATAGTGTTTGTTATTTACTGCATTCCAAAGAAGTTGTTCCTGGAAAAGACCCACTGCACAAGGCAATATAAAAGTAGAAGTTGTCAGAACTTGAATGGTCTAAACTGAACATCGAAAATTATTTTTATGCATGTTGGCATGCCTATTAGTTTTCCCTAGGTTATCAGTTTTTAAGGATTACTGATAAAATCACCAGCATTACAAAAAATCAGACACTAGACAAAACATCCTTCTTCCTAATACGAGCTCTGTACTTACAGTTCCTTTAGGTTTGTTAGTGTCCTGATAGCAGTGGGGAACTCATCCAGACTGTTGTAATTTAAATCTCTGTATGAAAATAGATTTTTTTATTTCAGTTATGCACTGCATAACAGATAACATAGCATTGTTGGCATTTATAATGAACTGTCATCTTCTATGCATTGAATAAATACATAGAGCAAAAAGACAGGAAATCCTCAAAAGTGTATGACTACTTTCCATCAAAGTCTATTTAGAGCACATTATCATTCCTATTTTTATCAGCATTCTATTTTTAGTTACATTTTAGCTATTCTGTAATAAAATGTAAGTAAATTTGAGTACTACTAAGGGATTTGCTGTTTTATAAATTGCCCATCCTCTGCATTACACTAAAGTATTAATAGGGAAAAAATCTTTCAAAAGAATATTCAATGATTTGGTGATCTGTGTTTACATGTCTAATACATTTCTCTACAAAGATTTCTAACTGTATTGTTAATTTTAAGACTTGACAACAGTCAAGAGAATACTTCTAACCACACAAATTGTAAAAATGATAGTGTAGCTATGGTAGTGACCTCTGCTTTAAGAAGTGCTCGTGCTGCAGCAGTAATTGGACTTTATACTGGTAGGCTGAATGGATTATAATCCTACTTCTGCCCTCAGCATGACATATATATACTTTAGCATTTAGGAGATGGCTGAAACTAAAATTGAGATATGCCAATTTACTGTGATGCTCTGTGGCAACGTTTTGTGAGGAAAATAGTCTGAAAAACTGGAGCAAAAGCCTTTTTAAGCAGGCAAAACCCAAGCCACAGTTTACAATAGATTGAAATTGAAATAGTATCAGGCTGAAGTAATGCAGGCAGGAAACTGCTGTCTGAACTCAAAAAGGCTTTCCTTCCTGCTTGTAAATCTCTCCATCTTATTGACAAAAAGAGATTACAGGCATTTACGGTTTGGTTTTGCCCTCTAGTGATATGTGATTTCCAGACCTACGCCTCAGTGCAAACAAATGATCTTAAAGCTGGCATCCATCATTTATACCAAGATCTCTTCATATTATCTTGAGACTATCTGGGAACTGGTCTATACACCATGCAGTTACTGTGCTTGAGGCAAGAGCTACACTGTCCTGTTGCAAGGAAGTGGCTGCACCTACATTTATTCCCAAGTTTGTGACTGTCCTCTGTGTTTTCATTTCTCTTATGCCAGGTGGCTGGGACTGGATTGGCAATTACTTATTCCATTGTTCTGTTTTTCCCCATTTGTGACCAAGTGCCATGTGAATATCACTTAAATAAACAAACCAAACCATTACATTTTCCTTGTTCCTTTCCTGTCCCCCTTTCCGGTGCTACACTAAGGCACTTCCTCTCAACTCACAGGTGGCTAAAAGTCCAAATTGTAAAATTGCAATTCAGTGGCAAGGGATCAGTGCAATCAAACTGGTGATAAAAAATCCCAAGATGCCCAAATCTTCTTGCTTCCTAATCTTAATGAAAGATGAAAGGGGGCAGGACACAAGTTTGTAGATGGGAAAGCAAATAGTCACCTTTAGACTAGCAATATCCAAGTCTGCAATTATGTGTTTCTCATAACCGGGTTTTTAACCTCTGTCCTGGTTGAGTAAAACATCCAAAATCACTGAAAATGATGCAGCTGACTGCAGCAGGTGCGGGAGGAAGCACATACAAAGTTTTACTGTCCCTGTGGCATTTCTGGGGTCTGGGTGACTCCAGCAGACAACATCTGTATTTGACTAACTGTAGCAAAGTAATTTCTGCTAACAATTAGCACTGCATTTATTTGGTTTTTTATGTAGAAAAATTTTTGCTAGAAAACTCAAGACAATTTGATCTAAACAGAATTACAGTGAAAACTTGATGAAGTCTCAGTCTTTAGAAGTGCTATTCTTTATCAGTGCTCTCTAAAGACAAAAACAAATACAACTGAAACATTTCTCCCACTTGTAAGACACATACATAATTTGACTACATAGAACTTTTGCTTTTTCCAGGTATAAAAAATTAAACGCATCTAATTTGATAACTCTGTTCTATGGTAAGACAGTTTCTTAATGTTAAAGCTTTCCACTGTGACAATTTCCCAATCTAGCTATTAGCTTTATTGATTGAACAAGACAAACAAATAGTACTAAACTAGGCAACCATAAGTTCATGAATAGTCACTTCTTTTTCTATGCTCAACACAGTTTTCAACTGTCTTTCAAACAATTTATCAATTGATAATGCTTATTAAACAGGCAAACGAATTTTATAGTCAAAAATAGGATTCACTACATAGAATCATTGTAAACTATCACTTAGATCCTGTAGCGATTAGGCAAGCCCAAACCCACGTTTGGCTTTTGAGCTATTTTTATTCTTTCAGAATATTAATGAAAGCACTCTAAAAAAAAAAGAAACAAATAAGAGGTCAACTCACAATGTCTCTAGGCTGTGGAGCCCATCAAAGCATTTCTTTCCCAGGGAATAGATTCTATTGTTATGGAGATGTCTGCAGGGGAACATTAAGCAGGCAGTCAGGAAAGCACACTGCACACAGTGGACTAAAGCAAAACATTTTGATGGTTAAATCAAAATTAACATTTTCAGGCAAGCATTGATTATATGCAATCATGCTTTTGCAAGAGCATGTATAGGAGGCACCTCTACCACCCTCCACCCATTCTCCCAATACCTCTCCATTTGGTTTCATAGAGGGGGTCTATTTTGAAACCACCTAGATTGTTCCAAAGTGTTATATCCTGTAGTTCCAGGCCAGAGTTTGCATAACGAATAGACATATTCCCAATGATAGCTAATTAGATAAGTAACACATCTTAAAAACTGTGTGTGGGGTGTATATTTGGAAGATGTATATTCAGAGGGTGTTAGAGGGTATGGCCCAAAAGAGCAGCCATTGAGGAGATGAGTAACACAGCACACAGGTAAGGGGCATTAAGCTTGCAGAATGCAAAATTACACAAAATGATAACACAAAAAGTTGTAGCTTCCCTGAGATGAGTAAACTAAGTAATCTTAGAAGAGCTGTAACTTGCATTTCTTTGAAATTATGAAAATCAGTAACTACTTCCTAAAATAATTAGCAATTGAAAGTAATTTTTATATCTTGTAACCAATTCTACACGTTATCCACTCCCCCCCCTGCCCCCCATCTCAAGACTCTGAGTTCTGCCTATTTTTGTCTTTTAGACTGACATGGAAAAAAAAACACTGAGTGAAACTCATTAATGTGAGTAGATTCAAATTGTAGCCACTTCAGGTCATGTAATTTAAAAAGAATGCCTTTTCCCCAGATTTTTCCTATTATTTTGTCCTCAAAATCCTACCCCTGTAGTGGAGGGAAACTATGGGAGAAGGGCTTTAAGAGAAAAGAAAGGCTGTGAATGAGTGGCTGCCAGGCCCTTCATTATACTCTGAAAATATTGTTAAAAATCAGAGGCTCTCTGAATGTTCTGCAGAACCTAGAGAAATCGAGTCTACCTGTCCATCAAAGGCAGGGATTCTGAGAGCAAAATAAAAATTTTCTCTGAGTTTTTCCTTTTATAGGAAGAAACCTAATCAATTCTATATTTTTAATGACTACTCTGACGGACTACTCTGACCTTTAATGCTTTAGTTAGCATAAAGAGTGCACCTTCAAATTCCAATTATGTTTGGATCTTTAATTATAAAGGTTTTGACCTGCTCCAATTAACCATGCACTTTTGCACTGTGTTGAAAATTTGCCCTACTGTCTAGAGCAGCAACCCAATGAAAGCAGAACAACACAAAGATTTTGATGAGCCAAAAAGATCAGCTGTTGTAGGTCGTGAAAGATGATTCAATTATTAATCACTATAAAGCCCAGAAGATTAGAAGTAACGCAGAGCTTAAATAAGGAAACCTAACTGAGCAGAATCAAGCATGGCATGAAAAGAAATTATTTTCTCCTGCATTTCTTAACTTCTTCCTCTTACCACTACATTTCTGGTAGGGGTCTAGAGAACAATGTTCAAGACAGCCTCTTGTCTTTTTCATTGCTGGTGTGAGTCTAGATTATCAATCAGATCACAAGTCCATCAATTCTTTAACTTGAATGGGATTGATATTTAATGCAAAGAGAAGGCAAAGGCTTTGCAGCACAAGTCAGCTGTTAATCCCCATTTTTGGGGCCCTGTGGAGGCAGAGATAGTGACTATAGCTGTCAGTGAAGAACCCTGATGTGTGCCAGGGTCAGTGCTTACACTGGGGCTAGAGTATGCTACAATATGCTAAATGTCTTACATAGGACTATGGTTTCTGACAGCCAGTAAAGCTTGACTGTATAATTCTCCCCTTAATAATGCTAATGTTTTCCAAAGCATCCTGAAATTACTTCTCCACTTAAGTTTCTCCAGCCAGTCTAGATTTTTCCCACTTGGTACATTCCCAGAAGATAAGAAAGATAAGAAGCCGAAGCCATGATTCACAGCACACCTTCCAGGTTTTGGTGCATGTTCCAGTTAGTTGAACCGCTTTGCAAGCATAACCAAATACAAAACTACATATACAGGAAATGCATATTTTTTTTCTACTGGATGGCATTCTTTCCAAGTCCCCCAGAAAGATTTCCGTTCATTTCCTGTTTTTAATCTTCCCTCTTTCAATCTTAGACAGCACACAATGCATCCCTTGTTTCTTTTGCTGACCAGATAGGGTGATTTTTAATTCCCTTGAATATATTTTATTGAGATGGAAACTTCTAAGCTAAATCAAAACAAGTGGTTTAGCAAATGCCAGTCAAACTGTACGAAGATGCAATAAAATCTGTTTCTCCAAGAGGCCAAAGCCCTGCAAAAAGACATTGTGTATAAAAAGCAATCGATAAAACTTACAGAACTACCAAACTGGAGAGGTTTCCAAAGGCATAGTCCGGTATGTAATGAATTTTATTCAGTGCCAATGTCATTGCCTGAAGTGCTGGTAAACTCCTAAAAGCTTGGACGGGAATTTCTGTCAAGGAATTATCGTCTAGCCACAGGTGTCTAAGGGAGACCAAGCCATTGAAGCAGTTGGGGGGTACATAGTTGATGTGGTTGGCATCCAGACGCCTAGGAGAAAAAGAAACAGAGAAATTTGACTTCAAGAAAAAAAAGTGCCTTTGCACAACGGCTATAAGAAGTTATCATCATGAATATAACCCCAAAGGATGGACATGGGTTGACACTTCCAGTTTTCATTTCCTGGAGCTTCTACACTCCCATCTTGCTCGCAGCCTCACCCTTGAGATCGCAAATCATGTTTACACGTCTGCTTGTCAGCTGGCTCTGCAGAGACAGCTCTCCTTCGGAGCCATCAACTCACTGAGAGCACACACTGATCATTTTTGAGCAGAATGTCTCTAAAGACCAGGTCTGACTTTGTTTCCTTTCCCAATTGTTAGAAACCATGGAACAAAAAAGTGCAAGAAACTCATCCAGAGATTCTCTTTCAGAACCTACAAATCACTGAGTTGTAAGACAGTCTGGATTTCCATATGCTAAACACCCATTCCAAACCCATAAATAGAACTCACTTCTGAGTCTCTGGAGGTTCCTGCTTTACCTTTTCTTAAATATTGCAGAGCTATAGAATCACAGAATAAGCTGTGTTGGAAGGGCCCCACAGGGATCATTGAGTCCCACTCCTGGCCCTGCACAGGACCATCCATCCCCAAGAGTCATATCATGTGTCCAAGTGCATTGTCCAAACGCTTCTTGAATGCCGTCAGGCTTGCTGCTGTGAACACATCACAGTTTCCCTCCTGCACAGGGAGCCAGTTTCAGTGAAAATATTGTTTATCCTAATGATTGTAAATAGAACTGAAGTTCACATTTTTTTTAGTAGTGGAACAAGTTTTTTACCTAAAGATTAGTATTGCCAATGTGATGTATTTGTATTGAAAAAGTTACTAAATGTACTTCAGCTGCTGCAGAGCCAACAGAGGGAGCTCAACTGCACGTTGTACCTTTGCAGAGTCTGCAGGTGATGCTTTGTTCTCGCACTTGTGTAATTAAGGATTAAATCTAGTGAACCTTCTTCAGATGTGGTACTACACATATAATGTCATCTATTCACTGGCTTTTGTTTTTGCTGCGTTTTACTTTTTCATTGTGACTCTTTCAGGGAAAGATTTAAAAGTGCACTTCAGATTTCTGAAACTTCATGAAACACCCAGCTGGGGATGTGGGCCCCAATACACTTTTTCTGCTTTTAATGTGTTGCAGTGACTTATACCTTTTCCATAACATGAAAGTTGTGCTATAAAAATTTTCATTAAATGTTTAGAGAGGAGTAATAAGGTGAATGGTAAAACAGAAATAAATTTAAATAGATGTTTGAAAATACTACAGAGCAAACAGCCACACCTGGGGTACAAAGGTGTAATTCTATACAACCTAAATTCAGTCTATTTGAGACGAATGCAATACTCTTTGTGGTGGGCTTACTAATATCTTTTTTTAAAGCTGCTTCCTCATTTACAGTCATGTAAAATGTCAGGTCCATTCTATCTCCTGTTCCGTGCTGGCCCTACCTACTGCATGAGAACAAATAATGACTGCTACGGCTCCATGCCAGGCTGGCAAATAACTGAAACAAGGTCAGTTGGAACAAATTTATAAGGTTCAGTGTCAAAGCCCTTGTACAATTAAATTTTCAGTATAATAACTGACATGTCAGGCAGCAGAGACAGAGCTTCCAAAATAACTCAGTGGTCTGTCAACAAATGGGTAAGGCTGGAAATGTTTAAAAATACTCATGTTCTTCCTCCTTTCCCCAGGCAACAACCATGTTATGCCTGTGTTTTCAAATAAGGTATAATTTGAATGAGTAGATGAGGTTTCTTTGTGCTCAATCAGAAGTAAATTTCTTCCCTGGGTGATGCTGGTATGTAAACTAAGAAGTTACAGTTGCCTTAGTTTGACAGTTTCACTGATTAAAGAATGGAGGCTTTATTCAAACTACATGTGCTGCAGCACTGCAGTTAACATCTCGTTCAATAGGAAGCCTGCCTGTGCAGCCCTGATGTCCCTGCTCACTCCACGGGAGTCACTCACAGGATGCCTGGCTGTGTGGAGAAGCCAACAGTTACTTGTTTGTATGTGACCCTGTGGCTGTAATGGCACTATTTCTGCTGTTGTCAGTGGGACCAGGATTTTTATCTCATCAATATTTCATAGTAAATCAAGGAACTGATTTTTTTTTTAATAGCTGAAGTTTCCAAATATAAACCCATCACTGGCTATGTAAACAAAACCCGCAGAACAGAAAGAAAAACAGAACTGCTGTACTGTAAGTGAAATTCGAGATAGTTGAATTATTGTTTAAATAAAGCTTGGAAGAAACAAAAAAGCTGCAATGATTTGTGCTTCAGGTTCTGTAACTGGATTACGTATCCTGCAAGTACTTATAAGAAGTACTGCCTCAAGTGCTCTTTCGTTATCTAATCTTTTTTAAATTTCCAAGCACCGTTTTCCCTCTTACAGATATTAAAAGGTTTCAGTAGTGGTTATGTTTCCTGTCATACTGTAGGTAATGCACACTGATGTATAAAGGACTGATCAAAATCACCCTTTTCGGCCAATTGTTTTACATGTGTTGATCAAAGTTTTGGCACTTTCAGAACTAAACCCATTAACTCAAAAACATGACCCTATTTATAACTGAAAATATATGTAGATAACATGTGGTGAGTTTGAAAGCTGCTATTATATTCCAGAGAGAGCTAATTTAGGGAAGCAGAAATACTTGATCTCTTCTGATAGGCAGCATGTAAATAAAGCACCACTATGAAATTCACCATGAGCTCACTTAAAATGTCTAAACCTTTCAAAGCAAATGCTTGAGCTGTATGGACCGTAACCCACTAGTGTTTCCCGTGACACACTGTGAATTCTGTGACCATGTGCACAGATTATGAAAAGGTATTCATGTAGAATGAAAACCTCATTTGCTGGTACAGACAAAGGCAGATGTTTGAAAAAGATTTGATTTGCTTTTTTAAATCAATTTAATATGAATGGATGATGGATGCTAATTTTCACGCCAATGGTAGGTTTGTAAGGGAATATATATATATATATATATATATGTATAAAATTTTTTCCCCATTTTCTGTATATTCTCTCAAAACCAGCTACAACCTGGATATATCTTTTTGGAGTGCCTTGCTCATTCATTCAGGTTTAAATCAAATGCAAGATAGGCGATCGGGAAGGAGATTTCTCCCAAGCCATTTTTCACTCTGAAATGAACAGCTATTACATGGATTGCCTCATCTTGAATGGATGAGGGCCAGACAATGAAAGGTCTGGAGAAGAGGGAAGCCACAAAGATGGCCAGAGAAGTCAAGGATAAAATGTTTTTTTTTGATGTTTAAGTTTAATGTAGGAGCGGTAAAACTAAAGGAAAAGAGACTGTAGGTAACAGGTAGGGAAGGCAGAGAAGTGGGGGCACAGGAGGACTGATTTTAGGCATGCTGGATTAAAGAAGGTATGTGCTTCTCCCTCTCGTTTCACCTTCCTCTTCTCCTGACTCAGCTCTGTTATGCAGGGAGCCTCAGTCAAGTCTCTCCATGAAGTATGGAGCAACGATGGGCAGGGTTTGTGGACAGGACCTGTCTGGGGAGGGCATAAAGGCCAGGAGAGGGTCACTTGCAACCCACCACCTTTGTTAGTGTGTCAACACACAGACCCTCTCAAGGGTTTGTTCACAGGGTTGACTAGAGTCTCATTTAAGTAATGGCAAGTGACATCTAAACTAGCTTTGAAAAGTGGACGTAATAAAAATAGAGCTGACTGTTGTAAGCCATGTTTTTCAAACCTGGTCTTTTAAGCAGGATATCCCCTTCAGTCCACAGGGGAAACTGCTCGGCCTATTGTAAAAAGCTTAAGTACAACACAACAGCCCAGCAGTTCTCACATCTCACTTTTACAGGACTGATACAAAGAACTCTGCATGGCAACAAGAAGACCAAAAAAGACAAATCACAAGTCACAGTTTAGGAGCATTTATTTCTGTCCCACTGCTCAGTTTTACATGAGGAGGTTTCCACAGCCCTGGGAGTTTCTCAATCTGTAGTGTTTCTCTTCACATCCAGATGTGCTGCTCAGGTATTGGTAAACCTGCATTCAAGATGATGGATGCTATCACACTGCATACAGACAAGAAGTCAACTGCACTGCTGTGTTCATACAAAGGTTGGCTCTGATACTGGGCACTTCAATCCCCACAACTGGGAAAAAGTGGGGGCGAGCAGTTGTTGCATTATCCCAGGAATATGGCTGCAGACTCAGATCATGACCCCACAGATGGACAGGCATGATTGATGTGTCTGGGAACACTCAAAAGTCCTCAGCCAAATGGCTCAGAGTGACCTCTCCTAGCCTCCCAAGCAAGGTGCCACCTGCTGGGGACAGTCCCAGGGGCATGTGATCTATCAGATGAACCCCAGGAGTACAGTCCCCAGTTCAGGGCAATGTTATTTGGCATGGGTCAAAAGGGTGCCAAGGACCCTGTTAACAGCACAGCTGGGCGGGTGGCCATGGCTAGAGCCTGGGAGTGCTCTGCCTGCTCTGCTCTGCTGGTTGTGATTACCACAGCGTGCCACTGTATGGCCCCCAGGACCTGACTGGAAATCTGGTGTAAGCCCCTGAACTGCCAAACATGCCAACAGCAGCTTCTTGGCCTCCCACATATCCTGACGGGCTTCAACCATGCAGGATGATTTCTGGCTAGCAGTTCTGAGGTTGAGAAATTTGTCTGTGTTAGAGATGTGATAAACCCCCTCTCTTTTGAGATTACTCATAAGACAGGAAAAAGTCAGATGCCTGGTACCTTCTATTGGATGAAAGAAAACATCAGCCGGTGGCCTGGAATTGCTGATCTAATAGAGTCTCTTTCCACCCCACTTTGAGAGAAACTGGCTAGTTGAGTTAGGGACTACACATAAAAAAAGTAGTAGCAAATGCTTTTTAGGTAACCTTGCACCTCTACCTTCCTCCCCTTGGTTATCAAACCAGAAAAATGTCTGTGGCTGAGAGGGGTGGTCTGATACTGTACTACTGCTTGATGTTTCAGTCACTCTTCTGTTGCCCCGTGCCCTGGGGCTGTAGCAGCCCCAGGATGGTGAAGATGTGCAATAAAACAAGGAGACTGTAACAGCGAGTTTTGAGACGCCCTTGTGTATGTGTAGACATCTGCATGGGTACGGACGACCTCACTTTCAAACGTGGGAAATTCCTCCTCTGAGAGTTTGTGGGTACCTGTTGAGGTACCAGCTTTCTTAAGAAGGATAATACCTTCTGTTCTTCATGTCACACCCCAGGATAATGCCTTCATTATCATGGGGTGTGACATGGAAAACCACAACTAAGGTTCCTGTCTTTTTATGAAAACAATTCTCTGGAGAGAATGGAACTTTGATGAAGTTGTTTGGTCTTTCAACTAAAAATCAGGATTATTAAACAGAATGATCAAGCTGGAAAATAACTGTTCAAATTTAACATTTCTGGGGGGAAAAAAAAAAGTGGCTTTTTAATTTTAAGCCTGAACTGGAAGAATTTCAGAACTATGTGCCCTCAAAGTCTTCCAGTGCTTGTTCCGGCTCAGCATGGAAACTTCTCTTGAAATGTCAAATGTTTGGGGGAGTAGGGAGATGATGAAAAATCCATTTGCTGACCTGTTCCAGACAGGCAACTACTGAGAACATCTGAGATGAATTCTAGATAATATTTTGTGCAAAACCCGGTTTCACCATCAGGTGGTCTATAAATATTGAAATACCTTATAAATAAAATTTAAGAAATCTAAAAATCATGTTGGAAAATTCTAAAAAATTTCATTGATACTACTTTGCTATTACTTGTAAAGTCCAATTAATTTGCTTCACTAAATTGCAGCTTTGAAGGTTGTTAAGGGAGAAGAGATGGTTTATTTTTTCCATCTGTCAACTGTTTAAAGTGCTTTGTGGGCTATATTGTATTCTGGTCTATTTTCTACTATCAAAGTAAAATCCTTTAAATTTCACAGGAATGAGAGCAGGTGAGACAGTAAATAATGTTTACTTTGAAATGTTCTTCATGACTGGTGTGGCATGGGCAGTGAGATAGCACCCGACCTTTTCTTTATTTTCACTATTTGTGTGTCTGACAATGCAGCATTAAGGGCTGCTTATTAACAATAATGTCTAAACAAGAAAATAAGTTTCAACCAGAGAATTCACTGCAAAGGGTTGTGTTACAATAGTTCCAATAAAAGAATAGCAGAAGCTTTGCTTTTCCATCTGCAACGCCAATTACCCTTTCCTTCTTTATTTAGCAACATTTGAAAATGGAGACCTGCAACTTTCAGTGGCTAGTAATATAAAATATATCTTAACATATAAGAAAAAAAAAGTTTGGGAAAAAAGTACAAAAAATTATTGGTGTATCATTGCCAGTTTTTGACCAATCGCTGCTTGTTCAAAAATACTGAAATTATATGTCAATTCCGGTATATAAAGAGTGAAATTAAAAACAAGATGATTGTACTAGAGAAACAAAGATACGTATTTAAGCAAATGTCTGCATTAAATGAAGAAAGTTTGACAGAAAATAAGCTGCTAATTAAAAATGACACTTGAAAAACATATCAATGTACATATGTAAAAAGTTTTTGAACTATACATATATATTAAAAATCACTAAAAGTTTTCTTCATTTAAACACTGAATGGAGACATTGATGATGTGCGAAACACAAAATCCAGAGGTTTCCTGCTTATAGTCTGTTCTAAAGAAATACATTTGCTCAAGATGACTAATAGGGATGAGAGCATTCAAGTGACTCTTTGAACCCTCCTGCCAAGTACTAAACTGAGACACATCAGTGATTCTGTGTTCCTCCCTTTCAGTCAAGGTATCTGCACACTCTTTTGCACTTGACAGAAATAAATGCCATTTGAATTGCTAGGACTAGCAATCTGGGTAATTTGTGTTCACACTAGATAACTGAGGAAAATTATAGCCTATATAATAACACAGATACTCTTCTGCTCAAAACCACATCTCAAAATCAGCATGTGTTCATTACTTCCTTAATTCTCCTGCCACATAGGGAACTAGAGTCCTGTGAAAACATTGCCCAGCTCTGGTAGCTGAACTCATTTATTAATCAAAGCAGCACATCGCTGGTTTTGACTATTGAACTACAAAGACTTTTATAAAATTGGAGAATATTTTAATATTGTTCAATCTTATTTTTTTGCTTCAGTGACAGAAAAAAATGTCATTGGTTAGGGTTTTCTCATAGATTTTTCCTGTCAAAGGTGAAATTCACAAATCTTACATGTTTTTGGTTAATCTTTGTGCCTATTTCTCATTTTATAGTAATTATTGAGTAATATCTGCTGTCTGAATAAGATCGATCTGTTCTAAAGGTAAGTCAAGCCTTAAGAAATTTGTGAATATTTGGCACTCAAACTTGTCATACCACTCTATATACTGGCAATAGTATAACTTGGACAATAAAGTGGAAGAAATTGTTCCTTGTTCCTGCAGCACATCAGCTCTTGTACTCTGTACCACAGGCCATTTAACATCAATTAATTGTTCTATCAATATTGACACCTATACTGTCATTTTTTAGCCTGGAACTGGATAATCGGGAGGGCACATCATCCAGAAAAACCCTGGATGCAAACATTTGTGATGAATTTGCATTACGAGTGAACATGGAATACTAGTGTGAACATATGTACATATTGTGCACACATGCACAATTAGACATGGATACTTCTATAAAAAGGATTTTGACATAATCCTCTTCACATTGATTAGGTTATCAGGGCAGTTGCTATGGTTTGTCCCTTTGCATGACTGCCTTTGTTGAGTAAAACTACAAAAAGAAGAGATTTGAGTCCCATCACCAGCTTTTTTTCCCCCGCATATATGCTAACCTAAAGCAAAGGGTTAATGAGGCTTTGAGAAATCATGTCACCTGCAGACCTAAACATAATAAATAGAAGTTGTTATCTTACAGAAACTGCTTTTGAGAAGGTTTTTAACCTCTTAATTACACTCTTGAAAAGACTCCTGCTATTAAAAAGGTTTCAAGAAATAATTCCTATTGTAAATCAGAAACCAATGAAAAACAACCTTGTGAACAGAAAATTCCTAGACTATATGAAACAAGAAATTGAATCTGTGCACACCTTTATCTGGCAGGCACAACCCCTTTTAAGCAAACAAAAGAATAATAGTTTTCTTTTCCTCAAAGAGGTCTCTTTTGCCAGTGATCGTATTTCAGGTGATAGTAGTTTTTCTGTACAAACCCGTATCATTCCATCTTGGGTCTGCTAGGCAGCTGTCTAAAGGTTTCTACTGACCATTCGTATTGTCCCTCTGTTTTAATTCAGTCCTTTAAATAGACTGCACAAACTCCAGTTTACTTCTTCAACTTCTTCACCCAAGGAAAAAAATATTTGCAACAAAGCCTGAGTGAGACTGTCATTTTGTTTAGAAACTGTACTGAAAATTCAACAATCTTTTTCAGAGTAACAAAGGAACTCTTGTTGGCTTGGCTTATCATGTTTTGGTCCAGAATGTGTATAGAGTGATGTGATCTCAGCAAGATTTTTTTGTTTGTTTAGCAGAAACAAAACCTAATACAGTCACTAGACCAGCATTTTCTCATGACTTTTTCAAAGATCAAAGGAAAGAACTGTAACCTCAAAAGTATATGGCTGAGATATTTCTGTCTGTGTCTGGTCAATAAAGAAAAAAAGGCACTGACCAAATAACAATTATAAGATAATTAATTCTTAGGGCTTTAGAAACCTTAACAAATGCTTACTATATTAAGGAGGCAAATGTAGTTCAAGACAGGCATTAGAACATGGGAGCTATTACAGTATAATGTGTGTCTGTGTAGTGCTAAGTTATACACAGCTGACATGATTTTTCTGAAAAGAAACTAATGTCATCAATTCTGGTCTTCAGATTTTGGCTGAACAAAATATATACAAAATATGCTACTCTTCTGGTGGAACTTCTTTACCTACACAAAAAAGAATAGTATGTTCAACATAGCACATTTCTCAACCAACACATCTTAACTCTAACCAGACTGGTACAGATGCTCATTCTATCCCTGTCAATGTTAGACTTTTACCTGTGATGTTGGTGATCAGTGCACACTGTACCAACAATTCTTGTGAAAGCTATTTGAACTTCCAGATTGAATTCTCTATTTGGATCTTGTAACGTTTTAGGAAAAACATTTTATTTGAGAGTAATTCTGTGACAATATAAGATGGTCAACTAAAGCATAGAGAAGAGTCATTTGACATTTTCCTCTGAGCAAAGAACTGCTTCTCTGTTTTTGCATGCATGAAATATATAGGTATTTCACACAGAGACATGATATCTATCATCTAGATATTTCATGGTGCAGATTCAAAATCAGTAGCTCCTTTACAAAATTTTGTGAATTTTTTTGTATCAGGTGACAATACAATTTTGTGAGTACTTCAGAAACTAACTCAATTTACTGCGTCCTGTGTTTAGACAGTAAAAACCTCTTTGTGGTTTCAAAATATGAACTGCAAGTGCAGCAGAAGAAACTCCTGATGCCAAAGTGCCTGAACAAGAACACGGCAGATGAAGTTCAGTATAGATAGGTGTCAAGAGAGGCACTGAGGGAAAAGGCAATTCAAACTTCACAGGACAAGTTCTTGCGTAGCTACTAACATGCTAGAAAGAGGTCCTGCAATATGAAAGAAAATAAAAGCTCAGCATTCAGTAAAGGTTAAAAAAAATTAAACAAAACAAAGTTTTGAATTAGTAGGAAAGCAAACAAAAACCCATCCATTTTTGCCCTCTATAAACCCATGGTGTGCAAGCACTTTAAACATGCTGTACAGGGCTCATCCCTCCTTCACTCATCTCAGATCAAATAAATGAGAACTGAAAACAAGTTCAGTAACATGACAAAGATGAGCGAGGAATGGAATAGCTTCCATATGAGAGACAATCCTAACAGATTACATCTGAAAAATTGACTAATGGAGATACAAGAGAGGTATATAAATCTAGTGTACATGAATACAGAACTGCTGCTTCCACTTTCTCCTGATGCTGCAGAGAACATCAAATGTGGTGATAAGTTCCAAGTAAATATCAGAAGGTACCTCACCATACTACACAAGGCTAGCTGATCAGGAGACATGCTGCCACCAAAAAATCATGAGTGTTTCACTGGCTCAAAATGCAGTTGTACAAACTCATAGAAGAAAACCCTTTAGTTATCAAAGCCACGACAGACTCAGTGAATCCCTGAGTGTAAATCTCTGGCTGTTGGAACAGTTTACCAAAGCAGTGTTATACACTTTGCTGGACCTTCTTGTTTTCCTTTGGCATCTCTTATTTCAGGCTGGATGCTGGGCTAGGTCAGCTTTCAGGATGACCTGGTACAACCATTCTTATGGGGCAGAAGCACACCAAAACAATTTCATTCATACCACGAAGCAGCCAATCTTCACTCTTGGTCTAGCACTTCTGGCAGGAGTTCTGTTAAAACTGAAGCTTGTGGACTGAGTCAGCATGGACAGTCAAGAACTGTAAATAGAGAGGCCTGCCTGAAGCACAGAATATAATTAAGCATCCTCTAGTACACATTGTTTCATGAGTTATGAGTGTTTTCCATACTGCTTAAAAAGAAAAAAATTCTACCAAATGGAAAAAAAAAAAAAAAAAAAAGAAGGGAGTAATTTGTGATTGCTTCTCTTCCCTGGTAAAGAATACTAACAAGAAGCCATGTTCTTTCCAGAAAGAATTGCAGGCCAAGGAGTGTCTTCTCAGATGTTAGACCAGTCTATAATACTGCAAAGAAGCTGCTGGTGTCATGATATTACTGGAATGAAATCAATCACTTTTGATCTTTAATTGAGAGTACAATTCTCTTGAAAAGCAGCTCAAAGAGAATTAAAAGAACAAGTTGATTCAGCACATTACAAAGTAATATGAACAGATAATTATTAGGTAATCATATATTAATGTTCATGCAAGGTTGCAAATTGATTAATCAGGTATACTCACAGAGACTGCAGGCTGTGCAGGTTCTGGAGCGCTTCGGTAGGAACCTGGCGAAGCTGGTTATTCTGCAGCATCCTACATTTTGAGTAGCACAAAAGCCAGAATCAACACAGTAAAGATAATTTCTTTCTACTGCAAATTTTCTTCCAAGCTTGCCTTCTTTGTACTGGTCCTACTTCAAGATTACAAAGAAAGTTACACAAATAATCTATTCCCCTGCCCCTGTCAAAGGTCTGCTCTCTTCAAAGCAAACAAATACCTGTAGCATATTAGCTTTGTTAACAGCTAGACATCAGCTTGAGCAGGATTTTCAAAGCAGCTAAGGAAGTTAAAAGAATAAACCTGATTTGCTTTCAACAGGGCTTATAACCTCCTAATTGCCTCCAGTGATTCTGAAATTTTCATTCTTATGTGCTGATATTGTTCTCCTTCTAGGGTGATTTCCTTCTGATAAAGCTGTGAAGGACTGACTCTTGAAACTCTTACCCAGGAAAATGCAACAATGGCAAACCAACCCTTAACTGTGTGGGGCATTTATGGTGTAGTTTGAATGACATTTTATCTCTGTAAATAAACTGCTAATTTTTTTTCAGTGAAATAAATTCTCTCAAAATGAAGGTAGCTAGCAATGAATTGACAAATCTTTTTTTGGAAATATCACATCATTTATCTTTCAAAGATTGAAAAATCACTTTCCACTCCGGAAGAATATTTTCCTCCTTTTGAATATGGTTTCATTCATAATACCTAACATCCTTGTTTGGAACAACTCCTACATATATAAATGTTCTATATGGGTAAATCTGAAGTAGTACATGCTATCTTCAAAAGGAGGCATATTAAATGGGACATTGTAAATGAAATAATTTCTGGCAGGCCTAAATCTGCTTGGGCCAGCAAGAACTAGATCTTGCCAACTTAGAAGTAGATGGAGGTAATCTCTTCATACTTCTTTTCCTGCTAAGTATTTTTTCAGTAGAGATTTGTACAGTAGCATCAGGCCTGGCTTGACACTGCCTAGAAGGCTGGTGTTCTTGCTAATAATACAGTTTCTGTGAACTTTACATGGGCAAAGATCCTGTCTAGTGTAAACACTGTGAGATGTAGCCTGCTAGTAATTTTAGTAAATATATGTATTGTCTTAATTACTCCTAATAGTATCGAGTTTTGTAATATTTTTAATAATTTATCTAATAGTCATTACATTGCAAAGAACAATACATGAAATGTGAACTGTGTTTTAAATTATACTGCATTGTATCACAATAATGTTTTTTTCCCCTATGTCTCTCAAGAAAAGGAAACCCTCAGTTTCATGTCATCATGAAAAGTTCAGCTGAAATCAGGACTTTTGAGATAATTAAAGAAACTATTAACTGAATCAATTTTTACCTTTGATAGTGTACAGAGACATCTACTTGATGAGCAAGTTGTTTTTAGAATGCTATTAATGTTTTCCAACTTTTGTTTAGGATACTTTCAGTGTGAAAAACCAAAGATTTAATGATGTTCATATGTACCTTCAACTGAGTTGTTCAAAATGAGCTGATCAAAATACGTAATTTACTTGATCAAAACTTCACTGGTTAATTAGTTCCCTAGAGCATTTAGGAAATCAGAAATATATCAAACAATACACAGTTTACTTACAGCACTTTAAGACTGAAAAGGCCAGCAAATGCTCCCTTAGGAATGTATGTCAAGCCATTTCCTGCAAGACGTCTGCAAAGTTTGAAAAAGGAAAAGAGTGAATAGCTTTTTCTCTTCATGTGGAATTAATTTGGTTGCTAAAAAGTGCAACACAGCTATGTTTGAGCGACTGATGCCAGAGGCAGTAGTTTAAGAGCCTAGTTTTGTCATTAATACACTTTAAAAAAAAAGAGAAGCCTCTAACTGCACAGCTGATCCACTGAGAATTGGACTGCAGAGAAAAAAAATTCAATTTCATTGCAAATTTGGTTTATGGTTTAGAATGTACTTTGAATTCTTCATATTCTTTTTAGGGTTTAGAACAATCCCAGCAACTAAAATACAGACATAGTGACAACCATTAGCATCATAGGATTTACAGGCATGCACTTTTGGAATTGTGCATGTATGATTTCCAGGAACATTTCACTCATTTGCACAAATATAAAAATATATCCACATAACAATGATTAGAGTTAATTTTGAAATCACACATAAAACTGCTGTACTCGTGGATCAACAGTTTGCCCTGTGACCAGATGTGTAATAGGTTGGCAAAAAGTGTACTTGTTAAAATTTGTAGGGCTTTTTTTCCCCTACTTCTGCTGCATCTTGCTCTGAGATTGCCTGAAGGTATCTTACAGATCTAAATAAGTACACCAAATACCTCTGTAAAGCATGTTACTCTGACAAAAAAAGAAAACAAGACCAACAACAACAACAAACCACAAAAAACTAACCAACCAACCAACCAACCAACCAACAAAAAATTAAAAAAAAACCCACCAGCATAATTCTGTAAAGTTTGTGTCTAGGAAAGAGAGAATCTATTTGATATGAAATAATGGAATTTCCATGTTCCCCATCAGTGCAACTCCAGAGGATCCTGGAAATGCTCAAGGCCAGGCTGGACGGGACTTTGAGCAACATGGTGTATTGGAAGGTGTTTCTGCCCATGGAAAGGGGTTGGAATTAGATGGTCTTTAAAGCAGCTTCCAACCTGACCCACTCTATGATCTTGCATTCAGTCTTCTGGCATCGCAACTCAGCCTGAATTTGCTGTGATACCTGTACCCCACCTGGAAATCTGACAGCTAAGGGACAGCTTCCCAGTAAAGTTACTTTGAGTCAGTAGGGCCCCAGTGTGTGTTCCTAGCTGACAAAAAAAGCAAATTGATATAATGCAACCCCCTTTGCAGAACAAGCTAAGCCAAGAGGAATTGTAGGCCCCATCAGCCAAGGTATTGCACACCAGAATTGCAGAGCCCATAGCCCAGCTGATGTGATACCAGAGCTGACATTTGATTCAGCTTCTGGCCCCTTAGGAAAGAGCACAGGACCAGTTCCAGAAGTTCCTTAGGTAGCAAGCTGCCAGAGAGGAACCTACAGCACTGAAACAGGCACCAGATTTGCCAATGCTATTCATGGAAAAGGCCAAGTACTTTTGACTGGAGTCCCAAAATTCCAGCACTGACTGGCCCTTAAATGCTGTCTTCTTTAGGGGTTGAGTTTTCCCTGAGCTAGTTACAGGGTCCTGTGCAGACCTTGTTTTTAGTCACTGCTTTCATAGAGAAAATAAAAAGATACATTTTGCTATATGTTGAAAAAAAAAATAAAAAGAAAAAAAAAGAAAAACATCTAGATCTTAGCTCCAGAGACTTTGCAAGAACTTTCAGTTAGTGGAAAAGGTTTTTTCCTGTATAGATATCCCTACTGAGCTATGTAACCTGTAATGTTGAGCTAGCTCTCTCTGTTCCATGAAGGTAATTGTGCCGTGGAATGACAATGAGTATCAGACAGAGCTGCTGGGCTTGTCTCTCACTGCAGAGTGCAGTGGAGTCTGATCTCCAGACATCTGAGAACTGGGCACATGCAGCTGAATTCCTGCAGGTGGATGTGCAAACAAAACCTGTTTCACTCTTGCTCCAAGATGAGGCACTCACACGATCAGATGTGAGGGTCTTTTTTCACGTGTGTGAGGGCCCTCTGCAAGCTTCAGCTTTCCTTCTAAACACAAATGGCAATGACTTTTGGGTTGTTACTGGATCAAGCAGGTGTGTGCTAGGTCAGGCACAAGACTGTGTTTGTGAAAGCAAATGCCTTTTTTGGATCACTAACCAGTAGAGGCTGAGACCTGTCTCATTCTGATTTCAGTTTTCATGACATGATTGTTTAAAAGGAAACCTAAAGGCTACTTCACCCCCACAGAACCTTTTTGCTCTGCCATTTGAATGACGTATGGACACAATTCTGTACATGAGCTTGGCATGAACCAGAAAGTTATGAGTTTGCAAAACCTTACTGGGAAAAAAAAAAAGAAGGTGCAGGTATTGAGATTTTCACCTCAGTTACTGCTGTGAGTATCATGTGGAAAACTTGATAAAGTTTTCAGGCTGCCACCCCTTCTTCACTCATAACTGAGGCAATGCAAACTGCCGAACGCCCTACATGTTAATATTCCCTGTTTGAACTTAATACCCTTCATAAAGTGGGCTAGCTGAGAAAATGAGACCTATTTAAGAGCTCTTGGAGAAGGGCTATGGAAAAGCCTTTAAAGCCACTTTAAAGCTGCACAGAGTCTCAATCGCATTGCTGCAGTC
>WAAE01008737.1:0-50402 GCA_013400495.1 Nicator chloris | reverse complement strand
TTTTACTGGAATTTATTTCCAGGTGCAGATAAAAGCCTTAGCTAAAACACAGATTTTTGAATAAAAGTATCCAGACAGAATCTTAAGCGTTAAGCATGAGATGCATGTGGAGCACAAGAAACACTGTAAAAGAGTAAAGCATTACAAGTCAACTCCAAAAGATTAAGTAATATTTAATTTTCTTCAAGTCTTGGAAAATAAAGATTGTATTTACTGCGTATATATTTCCTAAAGTGTAATAGCTGGTAAAGAAGTCACTGTAATCCAGAGCTGCATGAACCACAATAGCTGCATCTGCAGAGAAGTGAGCCCGGTGCAAAATATTTGCCAAATTTACCAGTGCAATGTCTTTATTTTGCCTAAAAGAACAAAAGAAAATAAAAAGCAAAAAAATTAAAAACTAACATTAAAGGAAGGTTAAGACTGTAAGAATCGTGCACAAGGATACATTCATTTTCTAGTCACACATTAAAATATATCACTTGCCAGAAAAATGTCTCAACTATTTATATGCCTAGTATAGCACACAGAGACCAAGAACCAGTAACACAGATTATTCCTTAGGATACTGTCTTAGAAACCAAAACCTGCTTACTAATTAGGATAAGGTAACTAGAAAAGCAATCTGAGAAGAAATCCTTATTAGCAATTCTTACCTGGAAGAAAAATGAAGGGCACGCATGGCACATTCTACTACTTGGTACGGCTCATTCTTTATTCGCCAGTAAAAAGAAGCCATGTTATAGAGTACCCAGGAAGAAGAGTTCTGCAGTAAAGAGAAAGACATGAACTGTACTGACTACTAACACATGAACTAAAAGGTTAATCAGGGCTTTAATTATTACAGGATGAAAAGCTGAGCACCAAAGTTGGTGCTCAGCTGCTCTAAGCTATCCTCTTCCACTGGAAAGCTGCCATTTGTAACAGTTGTCAATGTTTAGGAACACTGAACTAGCATATTAATGTATTAAAGAAAGAATTTCTCCATTTCAGGCAGGTAAAAATACAAAATGAGGTGAAATGAGAGGTGACAGTAGTTTAAGCATCAGCATCTTAGCTGGAGTTCACTGAGGGTTCCTAAATTTTGTAGAAGACATTTAACAAAAACATACACACTTCAGTACTGTTGTTTTTCTTTGCTCTTCAAGTACCTGTATTTTTTGTTTGAAAACTCTTACTACCTTGACAAAGCAATGAATGCAGCTTGCCAGACAACTACATAAGTCCTTAAAAATGACACTAAGTATCTATTTACTGGTTTTGCTGATGCCTTCTTCTGCCTCTATATGCCTATCAGAAAATGGTCTCAGTTTGTCTTTTGAAACTGAACTGTAAACCAAAAATACATGTGCAAAACTGGATCTGACTGCTTGTATGAGGTGTATCTAAACTTGTGAGACCTCTCCTGCACTCTTTTTTGTGCATCCAGTAAGATTTCAGTTTCATACCTTCATGAGCCCGTCATAAATACGGTGACCTATTTCCTCTATACTTCTTCCCAGCCTCCGTGATAAGTATGTGAAGATTGGATCTTCTTTAGGTAACAGGGGTGCAGAAAGATTAACCCTTTCTTGGACACCCTAAAATAAAAATTGAATACAGGTATTTGCTGACACTTAAGAGTCAAGAAATATAAACAAAAGCATGACTCCCAGGAAAATGTACGGCTTGGTTATTTTACAATCTTATCTTCCTTTCAAGATCTCTGGCAATTGATAGAACAATTTCACCTCTGACAGATAATAATATATATTATTGCAGATAGGAAAACAGCAGAAGCAGTCAAAAGCAGCCTCTGCTTGTGAGTTCTACAGGGGAAATACTCAGTTCTGGTAGCACTGTGTATCTGGCAGCTACTGAATTCACTAATGACCACTTGAAGCAGTTAAGTCAGGGTTGTCAGGTTATGTGCACACAATGGAAGTATCCCTACACCTCTTCTCTTCCTTTCTTCTTCAAGCACAAACGTACTTCCTTCAAAAATATATCCAGACTCAGGAACAGAGCTAAAAAAAACCCCTCTTAGTGTTTAGCTGTAAGAAAATCCCTATTTGTTGATGAAAAGACTGGCAATAAAATAAATATCAAGATAAAAGCACTAAAGCTGGTTCTGCATTAGAAAATCTGCTCATATAACGCTGTTGACAAAACCAATTTTCCTACCACTCTTCCACTGTAACTTTGTACTAGTAAGGAACAATTATCTGTCCTCTGGGTTAGGGCTTGGCTTTCAGGTACCAAACAGACATTCAGGTTGGTTAGGAGCTACAACAAAACTGCAAACAACTTTTTGATCCTGAATCTTCACACATTTTAACGATCCGGTTCAGCACTCTCCAAATTTCAACTGAGACAATTCACAAGCTAGTAGTAGTCCCAATGAAAGCTACCAATGTGCTATTGAAATGTGTTATGAAAACAAAATACTCCATTTTCCTAAAAACATCCTCTAAAAGAAGGCAAAAAGTAACAAAAGAGAAACTGTATACCTGATGGAACAGGTATAACCACCAATATGCAGGTACTTCAATCAGGGCCCAACTGTAGTTTTAAAAAAGTGTGAAACAGTCTTGGAAGAAAACAATACCTTCCAACCTTGAGTGAGAACTGCCAGTAGGAGTTTTCTACTCCTCTCCCTAATGGGGAAAAATACTCACTTGCATTTGCTCACTTACCCGTAAATGCTGAAAAGCATGAATACTGTATGGAAGATCTAGAACTTTTGTACAGTCTGGCTGCTGCAGGTCTGGAGGCACTGGGGACTTTGTGTCTATATAGTCTTCAGGGCTGAGGACATAATAACATAACACAGCAGACTGCAGATTAAAATACTGCTGAAGTTCCTAAGAGACAGTATGGTAGCTGATATAGAGAGTACTCGATTTAATCAGTACAGAAATCCCCAGTTTGGGCACATTTTAGCCCATTTCTGTTGTATTCCAAGATTTCAGCTGTATCAGGATGTCAAGACTATAGGATAAAGCTGTATCAGGATGTCATGACTATAGGATAAAGTAAACAAATTTGTCTGCTTTAGAGAAAATACCAACATTTGGATAGCCTCCAAAATGTATCAGTGTCAACCTAGTATATCACTGCTATGATTAATGATGTATCTGCCAGGCAAATGGCAATGCATGCAGACTCTTCAACTGAAACAAACAAACCAATCCCAAATATGGGTGATGGGAAGGCTAAATGAAGGTGTATGACGATAAAATGGATCTTTTCCCACTTCAAGTACTCATGTGATTATGATAAAAAAACCCCAACTAAACCAAACCAGTCACTCCTGAAGATGAATTACCAATGAAGCTGAATGTCAAGTACACTGTCTGCTCATCCTTCACTTTCGAAACACAGGGGACAAAATATGACCAGAAAGTTCAAGAGCCTGATAATCAATGGAATTTCATTCAAATTTAAGTCAAGACAGTGTCCACTAAAATAAGTATCTAGCTCCAAAGACTGAAAGCACATTCAAGCAAATTCAACCCCCTTCTACATGACATATTTCACTTTAATTCACATGTCTGGTCGTATCAGTACAGAGTAACAGTGGTAGAACTGGAAACAGAAAGGAAAAGTTTCAGGGCAGGGCTAGCATAGACACTTTGGGGTAAACAGCATTTGTATGTTGTACCTGTTCACAGCTAGTGGCAGATGTTTCAATTTCATTCCACAGTAACACAAAACAAAAACTGCCATCTAAAGAAAGTCAGTGCTACTAATTTTTCACTTGTATTTAGAGGAACTGGTTTTTTTCATTCAGTAAAAATCTTAGAATATAAAGCACCTTATTAAAGCATCTTATTACCGGATATCTTTGCTCTCTAAGGTGATGTATGTGCCATCGTAAAGATCTAGGTCCCCCAGGGGCACCTTTGCTTTAATGCAGTCTGGATCTTCTTTATTATGCCTCTGTTCCAGCCCTGTGTCTCTGTCCTCATTTTCCTCTATATGAATCTTTTGAGCAACTAACTGTTTCTGCAGGAAAAAAAAAGGAAACAGAAGCACATAATACTGATGAAAGCAAACACTATAGTTGCTACGATTCAAGAGTCCAACTTTTTCCTTAGAACAAAGTTCATTTGAAAAAAATCTAAAAAATTCTCATTAAATTTTGGGAATATTTCCTTATGTTTTATAACATCTGTAGGACTTTTTTGGATTCGGATGACATATAAATACTTTCATTAGAGATAATACAACTTGAATGAGCCCTTATTTCTCCTGTTGTGGCTAAAAAGTGGGCCACTAACATTCCAAATCCATGGCAGGCAATGTAGGAAAAGAAGAAATGGTTGCTACAAGTACCTCAAATTTTTCACATTTGGCCCCCTTTTTTTTCCACTGTAAGATCTTGTGGAAATAATACAAGACATTGCAACAAATCATCATCATCATCTTAACTGTTCAGTGTGCTAAGTACAACTGAACATGAGTACATGTGAATAGTACTGTATATGAATACCTGTGAAATGAGAAAACCTGCATTTTTACTTAAAGCCACACACACTTGATTACATGCTACTGTGAAACAATGGAGATAGATACACTAGTAGCAATTTGTACAAGAACTTACAATAGGTAACTTCAGCTGAAAGTCATTTGTACACCACAAGTTGGACATTAGTAATTCCCACACCCACACGCCCAAAAGCTTCAGAAAATGGTCTCAGTTCACAGCTAAAATGTCCATCACCACAAAAAACAGTACACCCTGGTGAGAAAGACTGGCTGAATACAGTCACACCAGGGCCAGTCCTGCTTATTTTCCTTTTTCCTACTTCTCCCATTCCCCTAAAGCTACCCCTGGTGTTCATCTAGCTTTCCACTTAGTTATCCCAATCTGATAAAACCAGAGCTGGCACAAGTAAGGGGTGCATGACCAGAAGGGCTGTGAGCTGTTTGCTTACCTAACCCCTATTGTATTTAACCTCCAGTTTATCAGTTCAAAGTTCATTAAAGCCCTTTTCAAAAGGGTGGTCTCAGACCCCTTCTCAATAATAAACAGGCTCGAAGAAAAACAGAGGTGATTTGCTCTGTGTTCTTCTGAAATACAGTACAACAGAACCTAGTGACTTTATGCAAAAATGTTAGGATTAATGGCTAACAACAGGGAATGATACAACTGGAGACCAGTGAGGCAGACTTGAGGGAAAAATTCTTGAGATCTGAAAAATTTTTCATTCTTTCACTGAAGAAGAATTTTGCCAATAATAAATTATTTTCCCCATCTAAAACTATCACTATAAAGTCTATGGAAAAAAAAAATCTGCATTTTCAGAAATTATGTAGTACTTAAATGTTATGATTTACCTCCAGTTCTTTGAGGTAGTTAACTGTTGTTTCTTGTCTCATTAGTATTACCAGATCATGGGGGTTTCTCAAGTTCATTGGCGAATCCACCTGCAAGATATTTTAACAGTCCATCATACAAGACATTCATCTCAATACAGTGATTTTAAAAGAAGGCAGTTATGTTCATTCAGTCACACTTTGTCTGTTCAGAGGTTTTCTGTCCAGTCAACGTTCATAATATGTCCATTATGAAAATCCATACTTCAAACAACATTGTCATTTGAGAATCCAATTCAACCCACGCTTCAACTTTAAACCTATTTTCATTTAATCAGGCACACAAGCTCTAGGCATAGGAGGCAAATAAAATTCCACAGCAAACATTACTAAGAATACCTACTGCTGAAATACTAGATATCTTAAACTGCAATCACAGAAACTTACTTTGTTTTGTAACTTCAAAAAGTTCAGCTCCGACTCCTCTCTGCAACTAATTTCACACACTGGCCTACCACTAGGATCTACTGCCTTCAGGATTAATAAGTCAAGGAACAAAATCAAGAGGGAAGCAGGTGAAGACTGAAAACTCTGTTACAGAGGACCATGCTACAGCTTCCATAGCTATGCACAAGAGGTCACAGCTCCATGAAGAGGGACATTAGAGTCAAGTCACAGACAGGGCAGTTACACATCAGCCCCCAGATGGGCTCAGTAAACTACAGCACTTCACCCTACGGCTGAAACACCCCAGCCTTGGTCTCATGCCAAACTCTGCTGCCTCACTGGGTGGGGGAAAGTCCCTACAGTGGAGAAGGTGGTGTAGCAGCAGGTGAGCTGATGCAAAGGCTCATTTCCAGGCTTGCAACCCTGCTTCCTCTCATATGTCAGTGTGAGAGCAGTACAGTGGCTGCACAGCAGCTGTGGTGACCACCAGGATCTCCTGGAAGCTAATCCAAACGCAGGAGCTGAACAGAATGTAACTCCCTCCTGGTTGTTTTGTCTGAACCAGTAAACTAAATTAGTTCATGAAGGATTCAATGAGCATGAGAACAGAAACAAGGAAATAGGAGTATGTGATGACAGGATGAAAAAACAAGGTCACAAGGACAGCAACATCTCACTTTTAACATGACTGTTAGACGGTCTACATCCAGATGTTTTTCCTTGATCTGCTCAGTTTCCATTCAAGCTTTCAGGATACAGAACCAGCTGCTGCATGAAGATGTGAGCACTTATCTGTTTGTTAGCACTGATACCTCCAAATGGGCCGTCCACCCCCACGACATCTGTGCAAACTTGGTGACAATTTAATGGAAAAGTCTCCCATACATACAGGTGCAGGAGACCCTCCTGAGCTCCAGTTCTTCCTTTTTTGTCACCTTTCCAAGTAGCTCGGACAAATTTCTGTTACACTCTCTCACTGCAGAGAACTGCATCTCCAGCATATTTTGGGTCATCCTCATGTGTCCTGTCAACAGATTACGCCTTAGGCTGTAATCTCTTGGCTGTCAGTTAGATAAGCAGCTCAGATCTACTTTCTTTGGACTACTGACTGTGAAGTCTACATTTGTTAGTAAGACTCCTGACTGAGTAAGGACCTTGTCCTCTGAGATATAAACACTCGTCCCTTTTACTAAACCCTAAGTGTGGTTTTGGCGGAATTTGGCTAAGTATTCCTTTCCAAAGCAAAAGCTGCAGTGCTTCTTTTAGTATGGAGCCATTTTGATGGGTGGCTACTTATACAGTCCAAACAGTTATATAAAAGTAATTTTCTCCCTTAGCAAATTAATTCTCTCACATCACCAGATGACTAGAAAACAATGGGTGCTACTGACACTAGTCCATTTTTACACTATGAATTTGGAGATTATGGATTCAACTGTTGCAAATGAAGGATGACCAAGTATCCACCATGATGCAGAGAAGCACAGAAAAGACCATTTAAAAAAAAATCTAATGATGTTGTTAGTTGAAATATTAAAGTCTACAGCATTTCATTCACGGTCATACTTCCTCCTATGGGCCTCACCACACTTTGAACTGGTTGCACACAAAGGCAGAGCTATGCACTGAATGTAGAATGGTTTATGCCTCACTTGCTAAAGAAACTACTGTGGTATGTGCAAATGAATGAGAGATGAATTTGCAAAGAAAATAAGTTTCACTGTGTTTAAAGCACTTCATCACCCATTCCAAAATAGCACTGCCCATGTGACATCTAAAGGCTGCTTGCATACTACACAGTCACTGAGGGCAAAGTCAAATATTAGCTCCACTTTCAGTGACAAACAGCATCTGGGCAGACATTTTTGGAGAAAGTTATGCAGGCATCACCAACTAGAAAACCTTATTCTGAAAGATGAAGGATCTTGGCTTATCCTTTACTCAGAAACAGAATGATATTCAGGGTCAGTTTCTGTTTTTAACTTTTGGTAAGACAGTCTCATGAGAGGTCTGAATTTAGTATTGGAGAATTTGGAGTGGGATGTTACCAACCCAGTGTGCGTGGGTTGGCAGGAAAGCAATGCTACAAGTACCACACTTCCATCAATTATTATCTGGCAGCAGAAACCAAAGTTTCAACAATCAAACAGCAATATCACTGAATTAATTCATGAAGTTACGTCAATCCACCAGGAAATCATCCCAGTCAAGGATATTTTTCCTTAGTCTTCAGATTTTCCCTTCCACGTGACTCAGTTTGTCATCAGCAAATAAGTTCTTTTTAGTAACAGCAGAATCCTTCAGCCTAATAGAAAGTTTTAACCTTATCAGTGTGTAAACACAAAGCTCCCAACACAGAATTTTAGTAGCTGTATTGAGTTTGCATGGCAAGGGGTGCCTTCTGTGAGAAGCTTCCCCCAAGTCTGACAGAGAAGACTCCAGCTGGCTCCAAGATGGACTCACTGCTGGCCAAGGCCGAGCCCATCAGTGACTGTGGCAGTGCTGCTGTGATAACATACTTAAGAAGGGAAAAGAAGTTATTGCAAGAGAAATAGCTCTGTAGATACCAAGGTCAGTGGAGAAGGAGGGGAAAAGTTGCTCCAGGTGCCAGAGCAGAGATTTCCCTGCAGCCTGTTATGAAGACCACGATGAGGCAGGCTGTCCCCTGCAGCCCATCAGGGAGCAGAGATCCACGTGCAGCCTAGGGAGCACCTCACACCAGAGCAGGTGGATACCCAAAGGAGGTTGTGAATCTGTGGGAAGCCCACACTGCAGCAGGATTCTTGGCAGGACCTGTGGCCCTGCAGGGAACCCACACTGGAGCAGCCTGTTCCTGAAAGATAGCATCTTGTGGGAGGGACCCTGTGATAGCCCATGAGAATGAACCACACTGGAGGAGTGCATGGAAGACTTCCTCCTGTGGAAGGGAATAGACACTGGAGCATGGGAAGGAGTTCTTCCCTGGAGGAAGCTGTGCTAAAACCACTGTGTGATGAACTGACCACAACACCCATTCTCCTCATCCTCCTGTACCACTTGGGGGGAGAAGGCAGGGAATCAGGAATAAAGTTAAGTCCTGGAATAAAAGGATGGGTTGGGGGAAGGTATTTTTAAGATTTGCTTGTATTTCTCATTACCCTGCTCTGATTTGCAATAAATTAACTAATTTCCTCAAGTTGAGTCTGTTCTGCCTGTGGTGAACAGGCAGAACAACTGGTGAGTGATCTGACCCTGTACTTATCCCAGCTCTTGAGCTTTCTCTTGTGTTTTCTCTCCCCTGTGCAGCTGAGGAGTGATAAAGCAGCTTTGGTAGGCACCTGGTAAGCTCTTCATTACCCCCTTCTCTGTAGTGACAGACAGATGGCTTTTGAACTCAGACTTATTCATCTCAGATCCAGTCAGCAACACCGTCAAGACTTACACCTCATTATCCAGCTTTTTACAACACCCGTCCCTACATCAAACACATTTTCTTCACAGTGCCAGCCATTTCTACAGCAGGAAAAAGACCAAGCTGATGTACTCAGCCATGAAGAGCACCAATACTGTGTTTGCCATTGAGGGCAGTAATGACACGTCATGAAGAACACAGTGAGTAACTTGCAAACAAAGGTTTGTTTGCACCTGCATAACCTGCACAGCACAGATATGAGTAGCAGCAGTAGTAAAAGCAAGTGGGAAGCAGGATGTGCTGAAATCAGGAAGACACACTTGAAGCCCTGCAGGGCTCGTCACATGGATGCTCACACTTCCCTCATGCTGCTTGTGCTCAAGTTCCACCTAGCATCCTCCTGCTTTCCTGTGCAGCCACATCCCCAAATCAGGAAAATTATACCCTGAATAAAACCATAAAACATCTCAGAACTTTCTTGTGAGCTGCTGCTTATTAAAATTCAAAGAGATGGCAACATACTCCAAAGATTTGGAAAAGCCCTCAGAGCTTCATTCACCTGTCAAATAATTCTTTAGTCAGAAATACAACAGTCCAAATAAAAGATATTTGATGGATACCTAGAGATTGTTCTGGATTATGTCCCTTCTTCCCACAACAAGACTCTAGGTAGATTTCAGAGGATACTGGTTTCACTCAGTCACATGTCATGCTTGTGCTCTTACAAACACTTATCACCTTCACCCCTTTGTGCAAACTCTGTTGTGCCTCATCACCTGATTCGAGAATCAGAGAGTGAAAAACACACAGATATTGTGACTTAAATCATCTTTTTCAAAATGTATGCAGCTCTCCACAAAGCTCCTCTGGGATGAAACAGAACAGACACCAACCTACACAGCAAACACAGCCTAATGGTGTGGACAGTGGAGCCTCCTGCACCAGAACGGATGCTTTGTCCAACTTACTCATTTTCAACTCCAAGTGCCCGGCTGACAGCAAAGCACCACATTCACTTACTCTTCCTCCAAAGTGCTGAAACTGTGACATGCAAGATGAAGAACTCGAAAGGCAAGAATTTGACTTCAATTCCAACACAGTAAACAGGGAAAAAAAAGTTGTGCTGAAAAGCCTTCTTTGAACTTTGACAGCTGCTGTAGTTACATTGCAGAGAGCCTGCCAGTAAATCACTTTTAGAATAAGTGTTCTCTGTTCAACTTTGCCCAAAGGTGAAAGTTTCTTTATAAAGCACAGTTCAAATTTATTCACTGTCACAAAGTACACCAAGAACCTGATTCAGCAAGAAACACACAGAATTTGTGTAACGAAAAAAGACATCAAGTTGAATCAAACCCTGAAGTTTTAGAATCTCCTATGTTACCTCCATAAATCAAAGTCTCTCAGCAATTAGACTTGTAAGTTTTGCCAAACCTTCCAGCATATTTTTCCCAACAATCCAGTTACACTGCACCAGGAAGTAAATTTTTTAAATAAGAGTCGACCAATGCCTCAGTCAACTATTTCTAAGTAAGGCTTTTTTAAAGTACTGTGGAAACCCCACTGTTAACTGAGGCACAGGCACATCAAAATCAGAAGAGCTGTTAGTGCCTGTGCACATCCTAAAAGCATTATACTATACGCAGAAGGCAGATTATTAGAGAAACAGGCTGTATACAGAAAAACGGGCTCCCCATATTTTTTATAGGCAGTGGATGTTTTGTCACTGTACAAAATAAAGGCAATTCCCCCCTCCAACACGCTGAAACTTCTTGCAGTCTTGAGGGGGAGCCAAGGATCTGAAAACTGGTGCTTGTCTTTTGGTATATTCTTGCTGTCTTGAGATACTTTCCACTCCAACATGATGCTACATGGCATTTCTGAGGAAGCTGCAAAAAAGTCTGTACAGGTTTCAGTGCAAGACTCTCTAGGCATCAAGACGAACTACAAAACTGGAAAATAAATTCTTTGACTCACCCAAATGATGAGTAGGCAGTGTCAGAAGATACTTACTTATTCCAAGGGACGTCACAGAAAAATTCACACACAAAAATGATGTTGAAATGAGTTTTTATAAGTATTGAGCCATTTAAAAGCTTACTGCTGCAGAACCTGTTAGCAAACAACACCAGGTATTTTGATATTATTAATACTAACTGTGCTACAGGGAAAACACAGATTTTAAACACTTGTAGCACTTCAGAAATAAAACCTAACAAAGTTGCAGTATTATTGAATAGCCCTGCTCAACTGAGATCACACAAGCTATGAATATCCTAGGTAACAGATCTAAATACATCAAAGGGAAATAAGACTTTACGTGGAACACCATGTGTCCAATGTGTTGCTGGTCATACTTAGGGTGTAAATTTCCAACTTGTATATTCTAGGTAAGGTTTACATTCTTCAGTAGCCGGACGCTCAGATGAATCAAAACAAGAGATGGAGAGATCATTCAGATATATATCTGTAATGATGCAAATACTTTTTTTAATAAAAGCAGACTGGTTCTTGATGTCTGCTCACTGCCAAATCCTAAAAATGTCAAGCGTTCTAATATTGAAAATACAGACAGGAAGACTTACAAGATATCCAAAAAAGACTAACCCTGAGCAGTAACTTCTTCAGCAAATGAACAACAGAAAACCCATTATTTTTCTCTCCTAAACTTTGAGGGAAATTACTTTATCCAGCAGTGTATTTTTAAAGCAGGCAGGTACATGAAATAACAGTTGATTTCAGAGTCTTGCTGTCTTTGCTTTTTTTGGACTTTGGTGGGGTCTTCATGCAAACGTGCTTGGGCCAATTCCAAGGTTACCCTGCAGCTGTGAAGCTCAGAACACAGGGAGGGCATTCCAGGCACCAAGCGTAACTCACCACAGAATAACCAGTTTTAAACAGTTGATTTGTGTCAGCTTTTCCGATTGTCCAACCCTTACTTTGAAGGTGACAAAAAACAGGATCAGAGGCCAGGAAATTGAAGTGTGAGGATCCTGAGAGAAAGGGGACCTGAGAACACACAGTGTCCAGAGGACAAAGGCTGTAGGAAAACACCAGGAGCTGAGGAAGGAGCAGGACATGCCTAGACATGGCCAGAGCCGCTGCTACAGCATTCTGGACTTACAGCCTGCACCACCTTGCCGTGTATTACCAGGCTCAGCTAAATCCAGACATCTTTGCACTAAAGCTTTTCTGTCAGCAGTCAAAACCTGGCATAAGATGACCTGCTGGACTGTGGCAGGTGTGAGGGGCATGGCCACCAACAGCTCCAGCTCAGCAGCCCTTGGGAGCTGCCACTTAGCTCCTCCACCTCAGATGCAAATCTCTGACTGCTGAGTTGAGAGCAGTGGAAGCTGCTTCACCACCACCGCTCTGCTCCACTGAACGAAACATTTGCATTTCTGATGCCACATACAGGCTACCACAAGGCCTATTTTTATAAATTCAGATCTATTTGTGATGTTCACAGCAACACAGAAATACATAGGCTGTGCTCTCCTGGGAGCAGGCAGTGCTGGTGAAGTGCAGTTCTAAATCCCCACCTGGGACAAGGACATTAAGCAACTCAGCAATGCACTATATAAAACGTGCACATTCAAAAATTTCTTATACACTTATGTAATGGCAGAAAATTTAAAGTTTTTTTTTTTAAAACTACTATTTTTCATACCACATGAAGGCCTGTGGTCCTCTGGTGATCAAGTGAGAAGTTCTAAACCAGAACAAGTTTTTCCCTTTCTTGAGGAAAACCTTGCCTATGCCTCAGAACCATCCTGCTTCAGCTCATCATCCTAGGGTTGGATAATATCTAATGAATTCCAGAACATTCAAACCAACCAGCCCAGGTATCTCTGCACACTCTCATAAGGAGGCACTGACAACTCTTTTGGGGAAGGCATGGTTCCAGCTTACACACTTCAGTAAAAATGAACAAATTTTTTTGTGTATGTGTGTGGGTCTTTTTGTTTCCTTGGTTTTGTTTGTGTGTTTTTGTTGTCGTTGTTTAGCACACAATAGACTTGGAAGGATAAGAAATTCAGTCAAGTAAGAGTTCATACACCAAGCAAATGAACCTGTAGAATAAGAGCAAAGCAAACATTTACCTGTCATTTTCAAGATAGAACTGAGTGACTACTTAATGTATCACAGAAGCTGCTTTTGTTAGCAGCAAACAGCTTTTTATTTGGCTGCACTAGAATCTCAGCTTTCCTTGGGTTTGGATGGCTGCTTTTCCTGTATTCTTGAGGACGTGGACCACTGCTCTCATCTCAACTTGTTAGCATACCTGCAGACTCAGATGCCAGACAGAGTAATGCATTAACTAAAGCCATCCATGAATCCACCTGCCTTGCTGCTGCTTGAGGTGCACTTGCACCCAAATCTGCAACCAAATGAACAACTGGCAGGTATTGTCTCCTGTCTCTACTGCACTCAGCCAGAGTGAAGCACACGACAGCACTGCAGGAAGTTCAGATTAATTGAGCAGCTATTATTTATTTGGGACTAATTATTAGTCCCAAATAAGCTAGCTAGCCAGCATTGCTCTTTGACTCTCCTCTCCAGATCATCTCTCATGAACTTCAAAACACATAACAACACATTAAAACTGAAACAACTTTCTGCCAACTCAGATTCCTTGCCCGAGCTCTTTGCTCCTGACAACACTTTCCCAATCCTGCTTTGGATCATCTACCTGGAAGGTTTCTGTGCTTTGTTTAATTACTCTGACCTAACTTCTTCAGAATTGACAGCAGCCCACAAAAAGGCAGTCCTTTGAGTCCCCACTGGCTTGCTCAGTTTCAACCACCTCCATCAAGGCATCTCTGGAAAGACCCTACCTCAGCTCTGGTATGTCAGGTCTCTGAGCCATGTAGCAGTTGGTCCCCACCATTAAAGCCATTAATGGCTGTATTCTGCATGGCATTTAATCTGACAATTGTCTGTCCTCTCTTTATGCTGAGTTTCTCTCTTCTCTTGAAGTGCACTAGTATTTCTGTAGAGTGACTAGCTTCCCTACTGGCAGACAAGCACTGTCTAAAATCAGTTATATATTAGCCTGAACTTTATACTGAGAGTTGTGAAATGGCTTATAAACGTGCACTGAGCAGATATAATCTCATTAAAGAGAGATGATTACTCAGTCCCTGGCTTTGCAAGAGCACACAGTTGAAGGCAGACTGAGACTAAAAGAACATGAACTGATTCAGAGAATGATGTCTTTGATGTGAAAACCAGCTACTAGAGCAACACATACAGCTTGATGGCTTTTTTTTTGATGGCTGAGACTTTGAATATTATGTGCGCTGCTAGTAATTTGTTTTGTCATTTAGAAATGCTGTGGGTCCCATTTTAGCCTCCTAGGCTGCTGCTAGTTCTCTCGGGCAGCAGCAAGGCCTGCTGAAAAGATAAGTTTTTCTCAAAACATACCCTGGGAAAACTGAGAAGAAAAAAATGTAAATTACCCTACACCTAGAACTTGTTTACATAGAGGTGTTGTTTCTAATTAGCCAATCATAGTGATGGGGTAGTGAACAATAGACCAATCATGTCCAGCTGTATGAGAATCTATAAAAAGAAGTTCGTTTGTTAATAAAGTTCTTCAGCCTTTAGAAAAGTTGAGTTTGTGTCGTTTGTCAATGCGGCAACAGCGACAGAAATGCTACTAGAAACTTTAACAACAGTGTCTACTTAGTAAGTATTCCTGTTTACTAGATGAGATCTTGCTGATATATGGAAAATTGTTCAGTCTGTGTTAATTTTGCCATTGCTGCCAGGTTGTCGTACTATTAGGAAATCAAGTCTGAGCCAGGGTATACTTGTGGTCTTGTGTCACAGAAAAGTCAATTTCACTTGAGTGCTTGAATGTAGTCTCATATTAAATGCCTGCACCCTTGCTACACTGTAAGGAGAAACAGCTAGAGAGGATTTTAGGTCAGTAGTATATAATAATCTCACCCTTCTTCCCTCAAACACATTCCAACAACTATATTTTGTATTTAGGTCAGGATCTGTGACTCCTGCTGTCAGCTCCTCACCCACAGTACACTTTGGTATAACAAGGAAAACAAAGCTCACAGTAGCAAACTCAAAGCTACAGGGAAGTCAGTTATCACTGGTGCTCATCTGCATTTCCACAGATAGTGCTCATTTAGCAGTGGGAATGTCTGGGTCTTAGAATTAAGTTTTGCCTACACCTTAATTATATAGGCTTCATTCAGATAAACTGAATAGTCCAAGAGAAGACCAAGCCTGTACCTCTCTAAAAAGCTGATAATCTTTGAAGATGTGTTTCAGACTTTAAGAATGCTAATATCTCCAAAATTAAATCATAAAAATGCTAGTTAATATCACCACTCTTTGCCACCAGCAGCCACTTCCAGTCAGATATTGCTGTGCTGAAGCATTGCAATGAGCAGTGCAAGGTCCAGCAACGGCTGAGCACCAGCAACATCCCTCAGGGACCAACACCAATCGCTACTAACACAGCTCTTTACTACTGACACTGATAAAAAAGAACCACAAGCTTGGTGTCCTCTGCAAACGTGGGATAGTGTGGTCACTGCAGGGCTGCAGCAAGACAAGGTGGTGGAGAATGGGCTGACAGGGACCCATCTCATGAAGGCACCAATGGCAACCACAAGCCCACGGGATGAAATAGCCCCATGCAGCAGGAAAGGCTGGGGCTGAACAAAAACCAACTTCCCAGAAATGGCATTTGGGCTCTGCTGGGGAGAAAGCTGGTGGTGAGGCAGCAAGCCCTTGCAGCTGAGGCAGCCAACTGCACCCTGGGCTGCAGCAGCAAGGCTGGAGCCAACTGGGCAAGGGGCGTGATTGTGCCCCTCCACCAGGCACCCATGTGAAGGCGCCTGCTTCAGCTTTCTGTCCTCACTTTGAGGGCCAGCAAAGCCCATTTGTGATGGGGAGGGCCCTGGAGCACATAACATGCAGAGGCTCCCACTGCCAATGAATCACAGTTTCTCAATGGAATGGAGGACCCATGAGTTCTCATGATACGTAACAACTTAATGAAGAATATTCTGAAAAATTAAAGCAAAGGAATGCTCTGCAGTGAAGTCTGAAGCTTTTGTCCTGTTAATAAGTTCTTGATATTAGGAGGAGAGCTTAAATATTTTGGAATATTGTGGTTCTACCAATGAACTGAGAAATTACTTATGAATCCTCCAAGTGCTGCCGAGATGCTGCTTGACCTCTGACACATTTGGTGCTGTGACCACTTTGCAGGAGAGCCTGCGCCAGTGACTGACCACCCCTTCTGTGAAGAACCTTTTCCTAATGTCCAGTCTGAACTTTCCCTGGCACAGCTTCACTCCATTTCCTTGTGTCCTCTCACCAATCATCAGACAGAGGAGAGCAGCACCTGCCCCTCCACTGCCTTGCTTGAGGATGTTGTAGGCTTGGATGAGGTCTCCTCAGAACTAAGCTGAACGAGCTGAGTGACCTCAGCTGCTTCTCGTGAGTCTTACCCTTAAGAGCTTCCATCTTCCTCTGGGAGGGCACCCAATCTAAGAGTGTAATGTCCTTATCCTGAGGCACCCAAAACTGCATGCAGCACACAAGGTGTGACTGTACCAGTGCAATGCAGAGTGGGACAACAACAATTCCTGCCTGTTGCTGGACAGGTGGAGAGTGTTACTTTTGCTGTTAACTATTGAACCACTACTACATTTCGCCACTTGAAACAACATTGAAGTTCACTAAAAAACTTGTCCAGTGATTCCCCAAAACACAAGTAAGTGGAAAAAATAAAAATCAGAGATGCCATGCAGAGTTGGCAGTAGCAATAACCACAAATATAGATATCATTTCCATGAGAGCCAGGGACATGACAGCAACAGACACCAAAATGCATCTAATTACAAAAAACTCAGTGGACAATTCACAGCACTACATTCCAGGTACCAAAGAATCTGGCGCCTCATATTCCAAGTAATAACATAATTATAATTAGAATTTCCTTGCTAGAAATGGGTGAATTAATTTTGGCCATGCAAGTAAGAGAAGTTATTCCACAGATACTGTTTTCTCACCTCACCTACAGGCTTTGAGAACTTGACAGAGGGAACATGGGAATGCCCCTGCTTACAAAGCATTTGGAACTGTAATAGAAAAGACTAATGCATGGCAATAGTACAGTGGAACCTTCTACCTGTACCATCAGTTAGCGGACATCATGAAATGCCATTCCTTAAAATCAGTAACAAATTTAGCTAATAAGATTTACAAGCCATTTTATCTAATTGGATTTTTCCAAGACACAGCTGCTTTTCATGAAATAATCAAAATCAACCCCTGACCCTTATAATATACACTCAGTATACACACATAGATGCTCCCAGACCATTATGATATACTTGCACCACTTCCCCACTATGTTAAGTGGGGAAAGGAGATGAGATAGCATTGGAAGGGTTGTCATTAATTAGTTTATTATTCATGAGGGTATAAGGGTGCCTGGATCCACCCAGACAGCCGAAGTGCCTGAGAATCATAAAGACAGCATGAGTTTTCTGCAGAGAAAAGTCTGCTCCACCTGTCTGAGGACCTCAATGAATTTTGACAGGAAAACCCGACTAAAAATCCTCACAAATGAAAGGTGATAACGGACATTCGTGTCTCCACTCTTTTGTACAGGGGGAAGGCCACACTGCCTGCTACAGCGATCAACTCTTCCACTCCAGAGGGAAATGGACAGATCTGACACAAAAGTAAATTTCTAGCGGTGGTCCCTTTACAACAAAGAGGAAGGCAAGCAACTAAGAGAAAGACTAAATATGAGATACAGATCGACTCTTTCAAGTCGCCTAGTGAACGTGAGGCACAGCCCATTATCAAAATAAGACATTTTATCTAAACCCACAGGGCGTTCGTCAGCTCCTGCACCGAGCGCACACGCCACCGTTGCTCTTTCCTACTTCCAGCGGGAAGTAGGAAAAGCGGCCGGGTCGGGTGCGGCTGGATGTGAAAAATCGCCAACTCACTGGCATCTCCTTCCCGCGGCGAGGAGCCCGCGGGCGCCCGGGGCCGGCCCGCTCGGGTCCCGCTTGCGGGCCGGGGCTGCGGTGCCGCTGCTTTCGCCACCAAAGCGGGACCCGGCCTCGTGCCGGAGGCTCCGCGGGAGCGGCCCCTAGGCAGGAACCGCCGCCGCTCCAGAGTTCCAGCCAAAATCCATCCTCGGCTCGCCCCGAGCCACCGACCGCCCCTCTCCCCATCGCCTCGCCCCGGGGCTCCGGCGAATTCAAGCCACGTTTCACAAGCGACGCCAGCTCGCCGCGGGAGACCCCCGTGCCGGGGCCGCGGGAGCGACCGGCAGCGCCGCCCGGCTGCTGCAGCGGCTGCGGGAACAGGCAGGGCTTCGCACCGGGCCGGGGAGCCCCGCGCCGCACAGCTCGGGACACAGCGGGGCTGTGGGTGAGCGGCGGCGCGGACAGGGGCTCTCCGTGCCTCCGCAGCCGGGTGGGCAGCGCCCCGCGCCCCTCGGGCCGCTCACCTGCTGCTGGATCTTCCCGTCCTCGGTGACCACCCAGTGGGTGGTGGCAGCGGCGGGCCGCGTCCCCGAGGCCAGCAGCGAGCACAGGCCCAGGGCCCAGCCGGAGAAGACCCATACCCTCCCCAGCCCGCCCCGCCCGGACGCTCCAGCCGCCGCCATCTTCCCCAATCCCGGCCTGCTCACAGCCCCCGGAAGCGGAACGGCCGCCGCCACCATTTTGGGAGCGGGCGGTGCTGCACGCTCGGGGCGGTGCGGCCGCGCCGGGGGGCGGGGCGAGGGCGGGCCCGGGTCGGTGCCCGAGGCGGCGCCGGGAGCTCCCGGCCGGAGCGGTCAGTCCCGGAGCAACCCCGGGCCGAGGGACAGCACAGCAGCGGAGGCGCGGCCCTGGCGTACCGTTACAGCACCGCGCACCGACTGCCCCGCGCAGGGAGCCGGGTCCGGCCAACGGCGCCTTCCCACACCCCTGGCAGCCGCCGGTAACGGCGGAACCGCTGTCCCGAGCACAAGGCCGGCGTTAAATGCCAACAAGCGCCGTGTGGCGACACGTTGAATGCTTCAATTTACAAGAGGTAGTTTTCGTCCTGAGTACACTGGAACATTGGCCGCGACGGCTCGAGGGAACGGCTTTGTCCCCTGCGCAAACCAAGCTGTACCTCCAGCCATGCAGACGGTGAATGCCAGCCCTCCCAGGAGCGGGGTGAAGAGCTCTGAAGGACACATCGCTCCTTTTCCCTTCTAATGCTTTTCGGTTACACAGCAAAACCTGAACTTTTCCTTTCCTGTTCTGGTTGGCAGGAAATACCAACCCAGCAGCAAGAGCCTGTTTCCCCAGTACCGAGAGAAATCTAAAAGCTGCCACGTTCAGATTTTGTTCTGTTCGATCTTTCTGCAGTCCTACTTCTTGAAAATAGCATTTGCTCGCAACTCAAACTCCTTAAGTAGAAACAAGAACGTTTACAAATGGTGTGTCAGTGGTTCACGGGATTTAGTTTCTATCAGCCTAGAGAAAATACCGCACAAGCATAATAGCTCCTGACTGCTGCCAGTTTTCAAATCAGGCATATTACAGATTCCCCAAAAAACCCTAGGCTGCCCTTCCAAGTGGCTCTTGCTCTATCATAAGTGTCAGGAAAATCCACAAACGCCAGAGGTTTATGTCCAAAAGGAGACAGAGGAGTTCTGCAACTTCATTCGAATAAAGGGAGAGTCCATCGGGGCACACGCCCGCGGGGTTTTCTCTCTTGGCGTTTTGGAGAGCCCAGCCTCCTTTTATCCCAAACTCCCGGCCACACGTTGCCCTCTTCCTTTCCTTTCAGCTGAGGTGCTCAGAGGGCACAGCCTTCCCGAACTGCCTTCCACGTATTCCCCCCTTGAACCTACCATTTTACCCCAAAGCCCAAGATCTCAGGCTGTGCAGACCCTTGTCTGCTTCAGGAGCCAGGCTGTCTGGGCTCTGCAACAAACCTGTGCCCAAAGTTAGGGGAGACACTGGGACCCACTTTAAAGACGTTAACACCCACACCTTCACCCATCAAATTGTTTGTAGACATTAGCTTTCCTCTGTTAAGGTACTAACAAACTGTATCACACTGTCAACATAGAGGAGTTTGAGTAAGACAATGACTGACTCCTTTTCACTGAATTTGCAAATAAGATGTATAACATGTAGCTTTTGCTGAATATTTAATTCCCCCTCAAAATTCTGCACTTGAAAGTTGAATTACCTAACATTTGAAACAGTTAATGCAGTCTTATTATGAGCCATTCCTTAGTGGCCAACAGCTTTCTGCATCTATCTTAGCATTCTAAGGAGTAACTCAACTACCAAAAAAAGGTACCACAGAACCTTTTACTAAAGTGACACAATGCTGCAGAGTAACTGAAACAATGAGCCAAACAAAATTACAAAATGAATTTATTCCAAAGCTGTAAGGGAACATTTACAATTCAACAAGATGGTAAACAGGTGTTTCCACAAGAACTCACTGTGTTAAAATTAGGAAACTGGGGAAAAATAATCTAACTACTTCTTGAGGCCACAAGCACTTTGCACATCACCTCTGAAATACAGGAGTCACACAAAGAAAACTCACTCAAAATTCAGTGAGAAAAGAAGCTGCTAGTATCTAGTTACTAGTCTAAATACAAGCCATGTTTAGGCTTTGGGATTACATTATTAAATCCCCTCAAAATACCAATTATAGCTGCAAGTGCAAAATGTCTTTTTCCTTTTTTTTCCTCCTAATAGAAGCTTATTACATATCTACTGCCTATTTTCAGAGTGACATTTTGACCTCACAAATTTCTCCTTCAAAGCTTTTAGTCAAGTTTCATGGTTTCAATGCCAAATCAAAGTTTAGCAGCTGGCATGTAATGAGAAATACAAAGTCAGCTCATATATCCTGGAATGTCCAAAGTTTCTTACCTACTGTTCCAGAGTTAAACAAAAATAGACTGTGAATTTAGCATCATCAACAATGTTTCTAACTTTGACATAATTTTGGTATTGTGGCCTTCTGATTGTAGTGATAAATATCAGTGTATTAATGAAAACACCTGAATCAGATTCACAAGCAAATACAAATGGAACTAGGGTGGGGAGACATCACCTTCTGTGGATATCACTGGGCAAAAAAAAAGCAGGATAAGAAGTATTATTCACTCTTCTAAAGCCTAAGGTATTTTACATCAACATGCTCTGGAACACTTAATTAAAATTCTTTTCATGTTTTGACTTCTTTTTACTATATACTAATTCCTTTACAATGTTGAATGACCTGAGAAGTTCAAATTTTGAGTGGTGAGAATAAAAAACAAAACCATTGTGCTCTTACATTGTATTTTCTGGGTACACACCAGTAAATAAAAATCTCAAGTTGCTATGGAAAAAAACCAGCATGGAACTGTTAACTTTTCCACCTGAATCGAACTATGTAGCTGGAATTCTTTTATGTTACCCAAAATACAATTTTATTTATATATTTTTAAATGCAACTGTTGGTTAAAAAAAAGAACCAAAACACACACACACACACAAAAATCACAAAAGAAAAACCAACCAACCAACCCACCCTCAAGTGCCAACTAATCCAGAAATCTGCATAAAACAGAAAAGAGCCAGAAACTCCGATGGTCCAGCTCCAGCCTATGATGCTTAATCACTGCATCAGTCTTTACTCATTCCTGAAATAATTCGTCATTTATTGGTTTTTTATGCTATTCACTTACTGAGATTTCACAGCATAACTATATGCACATATTCATATTAAACATTAAAAATTAATTTTCAAAACATCACTTTTGTATTACAATGCACGGAGAAGAGTAAGATGTGCAAACCAAAAAACGCCACGTTCTCCACATCTCAAAGTAAGAAGATTGCTTCATGCTACAAGCAGAATAGATTTCCAGCCATGTTGCAAACTTTAAAGAACCAGCATGTTTTTCATTCAATTCAATTAAAGAAAGTAAGTCAAATCAAATTTAACAATAGTACTCTTCTCCACATATTGCAAAATATGGTTACAGATGAGGAAAGGATTACTTCAGCTGCTAAGCTTATCTAACATCTATCTCTGTTGTCATGCCTTTCCTGTCCATTACTTAACATATAAATTCAATTACATAGTTTCAGTTATGCAGTAGCTGACTTTTAGGTTAATATACAAACTGTCAAGATGCAGCTTTTGATGAAACACCTATGCTCTTTTCCAATTTTGAATCCTGAAGACACTTCAAAAGTAAGAACCAAAACTGCTGACTGTAAGCATCCAAAAATACAGTTGTAGTTTCACTATGGACAAGTTGCAGTCCGTTAGAAAAGTAGATCATACATACAAAGGTATAAAGAACATTTATATCAGTCTCAATGGCAGGCAGTCCTTGAAGAAAACAATGCTCCAAGCAAACTTGCTGAGTAGCACTTTCACTTCAGCCTTTCAGGGGCATGGAAGATTTGGCAGTCTTCTCAGTAGATTCTTCCTCGGCTGCGATTGCCACGTCCTCCCCAGCCTCTTCCTCGTCCACCCCGGAAACCGCCTCTTTGCTCTGAAATAAGAGTTGGAACTTTTCAGGCAGGTTTTCTGCTGTGTACAGATCCAAACTCAACAGCAGGATCTGGAGATACTGAAGGGTAACTTCAGTCTCTGAGGCTACGCCTGCTTATGGACCATGAGATTGCCAAGTTATTTTCTCATGGAAAATGTACCCCACTAATTTTAAAAGGAGGTCAGGAGAACGAGCCCATCTAAATTAAGTGTGGTCTTTCTGCATACTAATATTGTGATACAAAACTGTCCCTGTACTTTAGGACTATATTTGGGCCAATCCATCACCACAGAATTGAAAACTAGCTCCCTAGCTCTTCCTCCTGTTCAATAACACAATATTAATCTTGAGATGTCAGTCTGACTTGCTACTAGTGATGTTATAAAATGATGGCAAACCAGAACTTTGTCTTTCTATCTGTCCTTTCCTATCCTTAAGTTATCACCAGCATATTATTCTTTTTCCTGGGGCTAATATCGTCATTCAATTACAAATCCTAGCTAGAGATGGATACCACACAAACTATTTGTATATTGTATAAAGTTTTTCCTTTCTCTTTGTTAAGAACAAATCTGATCACAGCAAAAAAAAAAGACCCCAACAACACGAACCCTAACATTTGGTATAGTTTCTTTGGATTTGTTTGAAAATGTACCAAATCCTCATTCCCCTTTCATGATTTCTCTTCATGTACAGTCTTAAAATACAGTTTATATTAATCTACAGAGAGAACTGCCTGCTGGTCTTAACGGCTATGGAAATCAGAAGCTGACTGAGGAGGCTGAAGCATCTCACTAACAAGAAACAGTAGCAAGCAATAAAACATTTCTAGTTGAAAGCTTCCCCATCTTTAGACCTGCAGGTTTACAAGCTTATCTGAAAAGACACAGGTGCGTCACCTGAAGTCCAGAATAAGAAATTTGCAGATGGTGTTACCTCTTCTCTTTGCTTTATCTATCTGCCAAGGCTTTATATTAGTTTTTCAACCCGTGGGTGTGGGTGACAATTTGTCATAGCAGACTCTTTACTTGCCAGAAGCAGGACCAATGGGCCTACAGGAAAGATAGGAATGGGCTGCTGCCATTGCTGGGCCTACTCATCCAGTCTGCAACTGCTCTTGTGCTTCACCCAAAAATATGACTTGCAGAAAGGCAGATTCAGTGTGACTGGGAGCATGAGGACATAACTGTGTGCATGCACAGTGAGCCTGGCAATTCCCAGAACTTCTGGATCAGGTCTGCAACATCAGCAGTGGCTGTAATAGGAACGCAGCACAGGTCCAGTCGTACGACAGGAGGTGACCCAGCTCTGCCACTTGCTGCAACTGGCCTGTTCAATGGGAAACTGGTGCACTGTGTGTCGTAACAGAGAACACAACAGTTCAATTATCATCTCTAAGTATTAAAACACTACTAAAACTAACTTCCAAATGATGTAAGTCATAGGCTGGTAACATTCAAACACTGCAATACATCAACAGCTGAGAAGAGACCACCACAAACAAAAATTCATGACAGTATAATCTGACCTTCCAAGAATGTGGTATTTATTTGCCCCACCCAAGACAACTGTCACTAGACAAGGTTTTGCCAAGCTGCCTAACTTACCATAAGAAAAACTACCCAGGTTACTGCTGTATTTTCCGCTGGGAGGATTATATATTTGCCTGGCATCCCTCTTTGGTCCTGCTGAAGCTTTCTTTGGGGGTGAACTTGAGGTTGTATCTTCACTTGCTCTTTTTTGACTGACAGAAGAAAACAAAAACATATCATTACACCCCTGTGGTGACAAGTACAGTAATAGTAGTTCAGCCACGAAGATTAACCACTGGAAGCCAGCAGCAGCCAATGACAATGCCCTGAATAATAGTAGCTCAAAAGAGCCTCCAGTTGATTCAGTCTTTAGTATCCCTAAAGCAAGACTAAGAGCATCTCTCCACAGCCACATGATAGGTGTTATTTTTGATGTGAAGCTTTTAGCTCACATGCTGTCTGTATTGTACAGACACAGCTTGGGAGGTTAATTTTTACTGTTTACAAAATAAACACCTGCTGTTTTCTTTTATTATATGACGAACTCTTACCTTGCATCTGCCTTCTGTACTGGTTTCCAGGACAATGTAACCGTACTTTTGTAGGAAGGAGGAATGTGGAAGAGATCCTATGGAGGCAGAATTGGACAGTTTATTCTACGGTTAAATTCATGTTGATTGCACTTCAAAATTTTAGCCACTTACTGAGACTCCAGAATAACCACTACTTTCCAATAATTTTAAATCCTTTAGTCCCATGGCAGAGAGAGGAGGCAGTAGCTTACTGCCTTATCCAGCTGCCTTTACTAGGGAATTCAAGTAGGATTTATCTTAGCAGAATAGTGTCTTACACTGACCAAATACAGAATCATAGATTAGTTTGGGTTGGAGGGGATGTTAAAACACCATCTACTTCAATGACCCTGCAATGAGCAGTGACAACTTCCACTAGATCAGGTTGCTCAGACCCCCATCTAATCCAGTCCTAAATGCTTCAAGGAATGGGGCATCTACAGAGAAAGCACAGGCTTTCTCTCCTTCCCTATGCACACAAAGCATCTTACAATGAACTACAGTGGCTCCTTCTGGAAGACAGCTGATATCCCTATGATGGTACAAGATAGGCTTCTCAATATGGTGGGCCAAGTTTTTGGTTTATTGTGGTGAGTGAAAGTGAGAGTGAAGAAAGAGAGGAAAAGGGGGTTAGAAGAAATCAGAATGGTTTCATGGGCTCCAGATTAAAGTCTTTTTCTTGCAGCCCATATCTTCTAGGCTTTTTGGAGAAACAGGTTCTGTACAGAAGCTTTGCCTCCTCCCTCCTTTACATCTCCTCGCACCTCTTTGAACTATTCCATACTCCTCATTGACACTGCAGGAAAGGGAAACGACAAGAAAATCCAGAGAGCCCTAAAGAAGCAAGGTGGTCTTTTCCTGGGGACAATCAGAGCTGCAAGAAAGTGTGTCCACACCCTACCCCAAGAGCAGTAGCAGCAAAAGCTAAGCTGCTTGCAGGATCAGCAAGATCCACCTCTCTTCAGAAAGAGTAAAGCAGCACCAACTCTTAGCTGGCTACCACCAACTAACACAATACACAATAACACAATTCAACTTGCTTCAAATCTGTTCCTTTCTTCTGCATAGGTTACTCTGCTGTGGGAATTTAGTCCTTCATAATGGGAGGACTTACCTTGATTAAAACATTAATGTTATTGGTTATTTTCAAGGCAACCACTTTAATCTTGTTCTGTAAAAAAAAAAACACCACTGAGCATCTGGTAGCTTTATGCCAACCTCATTTCATGAAGTCATAACATTAAACTGACTGCTCGTCCTAGTGGATTGTTATAGTAACAGTGATAGTGAAAGGTGTGTACACTTCCAAGTTTTTATCAAAGCTGCTTTTAAAGTTCTTGTAGTTTCACACTAACTAGTTGTTTTTAATGTTCCAGTGTAGTTCCCACTGGGTTTTTTTTGCTCAACATATGAAAATTTCCCCTTCAAAACAATGCACAGAGCACAATTAAACCAAATACATGTGGCTGCAGAGAGCAGCTAACAGTCAAAACTAGACCATCTTCACTTGTAAAATGTAGCATAAGGTAACATGCACTTGCAATAATGTTAGCACTATTATTCCCTTTATCTATTTGCATACTTAAAACTGACTGCAGCCTATTAATATGTGCCAATGGTTCTTTCAGTGGGCTCAATTAGAAAAATCAGAATTCCCGAACAATTCTTACCTCCTCTGTTTTCAAAGCTTCTCCTGTTTTTCCTTGAAGTGCCAGACGAAGCTGCCGAATATACACCTGCAACCCTCGAGCAAAATACTGTAGCCTAAAACATTTAAAAGCAATCCCTTAGTAAAACTTACATAGTCCTGTAGAAATAAAAGCATAAGCAAAGGGAAGCTGTAATCTTGTTCCTTCCCTTATAGGAAAAATGCTCAAAATAAGTCTACCATCAATCTGATTTGTGCCTCTTTAGTGTCCAGACAGTAATTCACATTTTCATAGAGTCAGAGAATTATAAAGGTTAGAAGAGACCCACAGGATCAGCTAGTCCAACTGTCACACCTAAACCATACCCCCCAGTGGCACATCCAGATGCCTCCTGAACACCTCTTGAGACAGTGATTCCACTACTTCCCTGGGCAACTTACTCCAGTGCCCAACCACTCTTTCAGTAAAATGTTTTTCTCTAGTATCTAATCTGACTCTTTCCTGGTGTAACATAAGGCCAGTTCCTCGTCCTTTCAGCTGAGACATGGCAGAAGAGACTGACCCCCACCTCACTACAACCTCCAGGCAGGCAGTTGTAGAGGGCACTGAGGTCCCCCCTGAGCCTCCTTTTCTCCAGACTAAAACAGCTCCTACTCCCTCAGCCACTCCTCATCATACTGGTGCTCCAGATCCTTCCCCAGCTCCACTGCACTTCTCTGGACATGCTCCAGCACCTCGATGTCCTTTCTGAAGTGACAGTCCTGAAACTGGACATAGCATTTGGGATGAAGCCTCACCAGTGCCGAGGACAGGGGGACAATCACTGTCCTGGTCCTGCTGGCCACGTCATTCTTGACACAGGTCTGGATGCCACTGGCCTTCTTGGCCACTTGGGCACACTGCTGGCTCATACCCAGCTGGCTGTCAACCAGCACCCCCAAGCCCCTTCCTGCTGATCAGCTCTCACGCCCCAAGGTTGCAGGGCTACATGGGGTTGTTGTGACCCAACTGCAGGACCCAGCACTCCACCTTATTAAATCTCATGCAGTTGTCCTCAGCCCATTGATCTGGCCTGTCCAAAACCCCCTGCAGAGCCTTCCTACCTTTCACCTGATCAACACTCCCACACAACTTGGTGTTGCCTGCAAACCTACTGAGGATGCAGCCAATCTCATTCAAGTCATTGACAAAGATGTTGAGCAGGATGAGGCCCAGTACAGAGCCCTGGGGAACTCTCCACTAACACTTTTTAACAAACACCTTGTAGCAGAACATTAACACTTGCCTGTAAATCATTACCTGATTTTGAAGTCTTTCAATTTCTCTGCATTCAGCTTGGCTGTGAGGAAGTCTGGAAGTTTGCGACCCAGCTGATGGAAGCTATACAATAAACACTCCACGTAACTGAATTGCAACTTGGGCTCTTCATTGCCAGCATTTTCCCCATTTTCTGCTTCCTCTGGAGGAAGGGGCATATACTCCTGAAGAACAGAAAGGAAAAAAAATGCGTGAGACACATTTATGCTGACTGCTCTTTCACAGTGTTTGAATTGGATGGTTTATCTGTGCTGCCAATTTGAGAAGTATCCACCACCTCTATACTAATGGATGAACTAATGAATAAAGTCCTGGTGCAGGTGGTTTGCCTACACTTCTGTGTCTCCACTCAGAGGAAATACTGCGGTGGCACCACTACCACAGGAAGCAACAATGTACTGCACCAGTGCTTCTGAAACAGTGCTGAATTTGCTTAGAGTTGTCAGTGCACATACAGTGTTTAATGAGATCAACATGAGTCTCTCATGACTATGAAATTTAAAAAGAAGAAACACACATGAGCTTATTGGATTAAAACCATTATTCAGGTTAACAGCTCTCTATCTACAAAGGCTTTAAATCGTAAAATTATGTTCAACCTTCTATCAGTCGATAGGAGTATGTCTGAAACAGCCACTTCAGAAAAAGGGTAAAGAGATGAATACATAAAAATAACTTGTTTTGATGAAAACTGAATTTCTTAGTGTTTTACATGAATAAAAATTGAATTAGTCTTACCAGTAATTTATCAAACAGCTTCTTCAAATTTGATTCAAGCTTTTCCATATCACCACAAAATGAACTCATTTCAGCAAGAAGCTTCAAAACCTACACATAAGGATAGCAAGGTTTTTGTGTGTTAACTGAAAGTACACAAGCTTAACGTTCAACTTAAAATCAATTATCATATCACAGTGGCTGGGACAGTAGAAGCCAACTACTACAGCTAAACCCCTCCCAAACAACAGGAAGGAAAACAAGGAAGAACATGCCTGATTTATTTTTCCTGTCCATAAAGAGAAACACACGTTTGTGTGTCTAATCCCAACAAGCATTAGTCAACAAGTAAACAAAACTTCATCTCCCACATTTGCAGCACAGCTCACCTTCAAGTGAGAGGCACAGAGGTCTAACTGAAGCTGTAGCACTGATTAATGTAAACAAAATTACAGACATTAAGCCACTCCCTTAGGAGGCTAAATTAGCACAAACTATGCAACTATAATTTCAGTAAATGCTATGTGCTTAAAAAATTGAGAATAATATAAAAATGATTACGCTGATCTACTTATTCTACCTTGCTTCAAAAGCTTGGGACAGATGACACATGCTTTACAAGGCAATGCTCAGTCATGCCTCAACAGAGCAAATGTTTTTTCTAGTGCAACTACTTTTCCAACAAGCCAAGAAATGAAAACTACATGAAGAAAGAGCCTGTGATTTTTAAAAAGCTGTTTTTATCTAGAATGGTTATGTTTCCTATGTGGAAGACATTTTAGCTTTGGCTTACCTCTAACTGGATATCAAGACCCTCCACTAGAGTAGTCAAAGAGCTGAGGTTTGGCAGAACATGCTCACAGAAATAAGTTACGAATTTTGTGGAATGAACATTTTTCTGAAAAAAACCACACAAACCATCACACATTATTCATGTTACTCTTGAGTCTGAAGCAGCTAAATGTTTTTCTCCCATCACCCCTCCACCCTTATAAATGTCTGCCTCACTGCTATACCTTAAACCTTTATTAAACTTCCCTCTTATTCCTAAGACACCGATGTCCTTTTGCAGGTAGCCTAAATTCAGAGGATGCCCACAATAGCAGCTGAAAAGATTGCTTGCAACCCAAAACCAGGCCGTTAAGTGCTGCAATTGCCTGGCATTAGACTTGAAATAATCGAATTTGTACAAAATAATGTGAGAATCTTGTCATAATTCACTGTAACACCTTAAATTTGAAAAGACAAGAGAAAAACACAAGGTATCTTTGCATTTGGATGCTTTAAAGATGTTTTCCAGTATTTGGATACATTAGAGGTTAAAGGTGGAGAAGTACTGATTTGTGGTCTTTCAAACATAATCATTGGGAACACCCAAGCCAGGCTGCAGCCATGAACTTTCCTCCATACTCCTCATGCAAAGCAAACAAATACATACTGAGAACAAGGGCACTGCCTGCCGAGTGCACTGCAGCAGTCTGTCCACGCAGTCCGTATCTGATGGATTGAACGTTTGTTCCAGGTCAGCCTGTTCAGCTACCAGCTCCACCAGTTGTTGCCTCCCACTGACTGTCTGTAAGCTTTTTAATCCAGACAATATCTTCATGAACAGAACAAATTCCTCGCCTGTCACATCCTCCAGAACCTTAACAGAAAAACAGAAAACATATTTCTGTGCTGCTAATTTGCAAACCTCCAAGTCAAACCTACTGGATTTGAAAAGGTAAAGTATGCAAATATTTAGCATTTAAATATAGCATTTGGTTATTTAAAAACACAAATTTGAAGGAACACAAGAAAACATTCAGTATAATTGAATGCACCTACAAATTAAAGCAACTGTCATCAAGTTGTGCATAGGAAACAGGTTTTTTTAACTCTTAAACTTAAGAACAAACTCCTGTCTAACAAAAATCAAACGCTTCAGGCAGAATAAATGTTAAACAAGTATCTACTCACTACTGGTTGTTTTAAAACTTTTTGCATCTTTCTCAGCTTAGGGAATGCATGGAGATCTCTTAAGATTCCACAAAGACAAATGCCAAGTCCTGCACCTGGGATGAACCAAGTTCCCTGCATCAGAAGATGTAGGGGACTGACTGGCTGGGGAACTGCTCTGCTGAGGGTTCTGGGGGACAGCAGGCTGAGCACAAGTGACAGCACCATTCCGTGGGTGACAGGCAGTGTTCTGGGCTAAGGACAAAAGCACAGACTACAGGAAACAAAGGGACAGAGGATTTACAGATTCTTGGCTGGGTCCTCATCTGACCAATTCTGGAATAGTGCACCTAGTGTTGGGCTTCCTTGTATGAGGAATTGCTTGATAAGCTTTAGGAAGGCAAATCAACAAGGTGATCTGTGTCTAGAGCATATGAGCTGTGAGGAGAACCTAAAGCAGTCAGGCTTTTCCAGCCTAAAGGAAGAGAGCTGTATGTGGGTGTGGCAAACTAACTAATCTTCCAACACTTCTGAGCAAGACACCACCCATAGCAGCCAGGTTCTTGGATGAGGTGGACATGATCAGAATGAAACAGTGACACAAAACTAAAATTGGAGGGTTCAATTGGATAGAGGGGAAAAAAATTCTTTTGAGGGCAAATGAACACTAAACCTGCTTGCCCAGAGAGTACAGGAACTCTCCTTTGTTAGAGGTTTTCTAAATTCAACTGGAAAAAGCACCAAGAAGTCTGATGAGAATTCAGCTGAGCATGATTCACTGAGCTGATCAATCTCTCAAACACCCTTTCCAATGTGAATGATTGGGACCAATTATAATTAAAGTCACTCTTACAAAATTAGAAGAGTCATGATTTTAACATTACCACAAAAAATGCTGCAAACTTTGGATGTATCAGAATAGTTAAGTACAAAATCCCATTTGTACAATGCTCAAACAGACCTCCAAAGCAACACCAATGATAAGGGATGGTTGAACAATACTTCAGTTTGAACTTAAATCACTCACCTTCTTTGATTCAGTCAGTATGAACTCCTCCACCTCCTTTGTCATCACTTCCTCTGGTAAGGTTTTCAGTTTTGTAGAAAGGAACTTAATGGCTCTCTCTCTCACAATATCCTCTCCCTGAAGAATTTGACTGAATAAACCTCCCAAAGTCCCTGAATGGAGAATAAATCAGGTAATGCAAATTATTTTAAAAGTTATGACCTGGACCTTTTATGCAGAAGGAAGAAGTTTCCTCTTTAAAGATTCCATGACACATTTTAAAACAACTGCTATACTAACTTATTAAAAAAATTTACAATTTTCATGTATCTTGACATAAAAATCCACTCTTCTATTAATAAGTCTGTATAATTCAGATCCACAATTATTAAGTTCAGTATTGTTTGCAAAACCAAACAATTAGTGTGTGCCTTACTTTTGCACTGTACTAAGAAGACACAAAATTGAGTCCTGTTCTCATCCTACTACAGACTGAGGAGTATTAACAAAAGCCATGTACAGAAAAATGTGTCCTTTACCTTTAGCATCCATCTTAAATATACTGAGCAAGGCATTGTTCACCAAATTGAATTCTGCAGAATCATCTGGAGAGAGAAAAAAATTAATATACATACACTTGAAATGGAAAGGTAAGAACAGAAAAACAAAGATTGCTAATACTTCACAAGAAGTATTCTGTCCTCAGCATTTAGCTATAAACAACACAACCTGTATTTTTAAAAACTATTACACTGAGAAAGTTCAAAGCCATGATTATGGAAGTTGGAAGCAAAAAGTAAAAAAGCTATTTGTCACTTTAGTCTCCCTGCCAAAACTAAACCTTAAAACTTGATAGGACTGAGAACTTGAAGAGAGATTATTAATCTATATATATAGTTATTTTAAAAAACAATCTTTCACTTAATTAATGCAAAATACATATTTATTTTTAAACTCTTAATTTATTGACAGTATTTCTATGTAGCAACTATTTCTCTCTTAAACTAAATGGAGGATGGCATAAATCTCAAAAAACCCAAACCAAAACCTATCTTCTGAGAAGCCCAGAGTCTTAAGCATACATTTTTAACAGAAGTTTGAACACCTAATATTTAGCACTTTATAACTAACTGAGATTAAATGTATATTAAATTCTGAATTTACCCCCAAAATATTTATTTTGCACCAAAAATGCACAGAACAAAATGTCCTCAGGCCTTTTCATGTTCTAGAAACTGGATCAGAAATTTAGTAACTCTTTTTCAGAAAGCAATTTGTTGCAGTCCATAACTGGAAGGTTCTGCCCCATGTCTTTTATAGTTTCATTTAAAAGAAAGATTTTCAGTTTAGATTATAATAATTAGTGACCTTCCAGCAGAAGCAGCAGCCTAAGTGTACAGCAAACATAAAGCAGGAGAAAAAGAACACAAGGACATGAACAGCACTGGGACAAATTATGAATCAATGTAGAACGTTTTACAGAACCAAAACTGTATACATATTAGGTGTGCCATGAGGAGATCAGCCAGGATGTGCCTCCTACCTGACTGCAGAAGCTGGGTCAGTATGTCTGCTACCCGAGGAAGATTATCTCCAGTGGCAAACTGAGGCAATTCTTTGATTGCTTGTCGCCGGATCTGTCGAAATTGTCAATAATGCAGAAATTAAAACATTTTTAAAATTTCAGGAGTTACATAACACCCCAAATCCCCCTATTTTGACATATTTATGAACAGGATAGCATTTTTTTCTTACATCTAGCCAGCACTGGAGAAAAATCAAATTCAAATAGCATTTCTGTTAACATTCATATGATCAACAAAACAAAGGCTGGACTGTGTGTTATTAAGGAGTTTTATTTGCAACAGGAAGGATAGTTCTATGGTTGCGCATATGGCAGGGATAAACTGTAGGGTTTGTTCCCAGCACTGACAAAAATCCTTGAATGATCTGTCCAAATCCCTTAAGACCTGATAAACAAAGATGCTTCAAAGGTACAGCTTCTACCAGCACCACAGAAGCAGCATGAAGCATCTCAAGAAGCATAACAGTCAGAATCACATCCCTGTGGTTCTCAGGTGCAAACAAGATTCTGTCTCCCAGCAGTACTTATCAGAATCAATTACCACCAAGTGCCTTTTGATAGAAAAACATGTAAATGCTATTGAAACAAACTGTAAGTTTCTTTCTACAGAGCTATTCCTTTGATCAGGGGTGGGAGCTAAAGAAGATAAATGAAAACTTATGCATCTTCCAAAACCATCACACAATGAATTAAATGCAAGAATACAGTAAATTTATGTTTTCCAAAGACCAACCCTCTCCTCCCAAAAGACATAAGCCATTAAACAAAAAGAGAAAACAATAGCAAAATATAAATTCAAAATATCAACTTGCTACAAGACTCTTATTCTTACAGAAACATCTTCATCCTCGCAGAGGTCCAACTGGGCATTGATAGCTGAGTCTGCTAGCTCAGGAAAATGCTTGAAGAACTTAGGAATAAACTGGGCTGCAAGTCTCTTCTCCTTTGCACCTCCTTTCACACCATCCAAGATCACCTGGTAGGCATCCTTATGCTGAAAGAACAAAACAAGAATACATACATGGAAAAATCCTGGGTTATTCTCAAGACAAGGAAGGACTTTTTCCTCCCATTCTCTTAAACTATTTAAGTGAACTACATTATACAAGCTTCTTAAAAAGGAATGCATTTTTCTCTTAGACTGATATAACCATGTCAATTTTGTAATATTTGCCTCTGGTGCCTGGCTTTTATGGTTATGCTGGCTCCCATCTGTTCAAGTGTGTACCACTCCAGCTGCTAGCCCTAGGGTAACATCTCTTGCACACTGTGATTAGATTAGTGCAAGGAATTCTATGATCACTGCCACTGAAATTGGCCAGTTTTTCAAGGAGTTTCTGCCTTTTGTATGTCCATGTATTGTCTTTGAAGTAAAGATTACCCTTCCAAGTAACTGTGCCACTGCAGTGGATCAGGAATTCTTGTTAACATATATGGTGATAAAGTATTTCTGGCATCTATTCAGGTAGTTAAGTTCACCTGGAATCTCTGATGTCTATTCAGGTAGTTAATCTGGGATGAAATATAGTGCTTGGAAGAACTGTTAAGGGAAACTAGATTAAAAAAAAATCCCAGAAAGCTCCCGTTTCAAATATAGAAATATATATCCCAAATATAGGAATAAACACTTCAGCAACAGTAAAATAATCTCTAGCTGCTCCAACTAGAATCACACAGGTGCTGCTGATTCTGTGCCTGCAGGACTGAAACTTTACAATAATTGAAGTCTTTGCTGTGGTTAGTTGTGACATAGAAGTCAGCATTGCCAGCGGAAATCAGGACCTTCTAAGATTAATTTTCCTTATGGTTGTGAAAAAGAATGCTTAAAACAGCTTATCCTACTTTGAACAGCAACGCTGACAGCACAGGACACTTGCTTTGCTTTATTTACATTGAATTCCCCAGAGCCACATGTATCATCACCACTACTCCACTGCAAGTTGTCCCATAGCGAATACAGATACCAATTTACAAAGCAGTACACTGCATTAATGCCCTCTAAAGCAAGCTGCATTTTAAAATTTAGTGCCCATGCTCCCTAGAGCTTGTTGATAGCTCTGTGTTGCCAGAATCCGAACTGGAGTGGGATACAGATCTGGATGAAAAATCAGCAGTGAAAGAATGAGCTGCCTTTCAGCTGAACCACATCATCACGCAGTCCACTCTGTAGCTGGGCCAATGCAGTGCACCCAGCAGCAAAGGCAGGAATGAGCCAGCACAACCTAGCAATGAAAAGATACATCACTACAGACACGGGTTCCCAGGCTGCACGTTAAGAACAAGTTCTGTTGTAGAACACATAACATAAAACTTAATACATATGAAAAAGCATTCACACAGCCATGGAACAGAGTAGCCTGTGTTCCCTGCATTTGTGTTCCTGCATGCTAATTACTCCTACCACATAGGCAAAGGCAGGAGTTTATTTCACCTGTACCTGGCAGCATGGAATGCTCTAGAAAAACCACAGGCAACTACAGAAGCAGTGTGATCCTTCTGTTTTGCGCTTCTCCTTCCCATCTGTAACAAAGGAATGTCCTAAGCTGGAGACAGTGTCCAGACCTTTGTTTTTAGTAACTGTTAATTGACCAATCATCCATAACTGCTCTAGGTTACTTCTTGAGTCAATTCACACCCTACAGTGCCCTATGACAAGTTGCACAATGCATTATGAGAAAATGTTTGTCTTCCTCTTTATTTTCATCCAGCTTCCTAACAGTTTTTTTTGACTTTTCACCCTCATTCCACTTGTGGACACCTCATACCTGAGGCTCTTTCCCGGCTGAAACACTCCTACAAGCTCAATACTTCCAGTCTTTCAAACTACTTCTCTTGATGTCATAACTTCTGGTAGTCCCCATGCCTGCGCTCAATGTTTCTTTATTTGAGACAGGGTGACCACGACTTTTTGTGGTAAGAGATCATGTTCATAAAGGTTGTTGAGAGATAATAAAGCACTAAGTGGGATAAAACTGATGAACAAGGAATAATTACCCATAGCTTCTCAGAATGAAAAAATTGGAGACATCAAGCAAGATTATGAAATGACAAATTCAAAGAGGTAACTCTGTCACAAAGGTTAACAAAATAATGTAACGTTTTACCACAGAATGTTTATATGCCAGAAGCATATCCAGTTCAACAAAGCATCAGAAAAGTTCACTGAACAGCCTTGCAAGCTATGTTCGTTACAGAGACACTTCCTCTGGCTCTGGGAAGCCAAAAGCTGCAGAGGGGCAAAGCTGGGAGTGTTTTAGGAATCCCCATTCTATACTTACCCTCAGAGGCTAGTTGTAACTAACCACAATATTTTCCATTGGTAATATTCTAAGACATCCTCTTTTCTTGAATAATTCAGTAATGGTATAAACAAATGGCAAATCTCGCCAAGATTTTACAGAAAAAAAATTTTCTTCAGTCGTGAGGGTCAACCTTACGTTCTTGCCCCAAGGAAAAAAAAAAAGCCAAAGGATTACAGGCAGCTTTCAAACCGTAACAGACTTCACCTTCCCTCAGCAAGCCTTTTTAGCAGGACAACCTGCCAGACGTCCTCCAGATCTGCAAGTGCGCTGGATCTCTAAGTGCGGTGCCCAAAGACTTCAAGGCCTGAATTCGCCAGGCGAAACTCCCCGCCCCCTTGCGAAAAACAGCCTGACTCTAACTAAGAACCGGTTAATATCGCGACGCCACGTCTAAAGGAGAGCTGCCGACACGACGTGGATGCTGCAAAAGCGACGGGATCTACTGCGGTCCTTGCACATCCACGGGCTCGCTGCTCATTTCCACCCGCGCCGCCGCGGGCCTGAGGAAACCCCCCGAGTACAGCACCGGCGGCTCGCCCCACAGAGGCGAGCAACCCCTCTGACGGCACCCCGGGCCGCCCGCCCGCTCCGCCTCGGCCCGGAACACCCCGCGGCGGTGCTACGCAAGCCCGAGGCCTAGCGAGGCCTTGCAGGCCGCGGCCACACCGCACCTGGCCCGCCGTCTCCGTGGCGTCCGCCAGGATGCCGTAGTTGCGATAGAGCTCCTCCACGGTGGGCATGGCGCGGCGGAAAAGGGGCAGAGCCGCCGAAACACCGAACCCGCCGCTGACGCCGCCGCCGCCGCTGCCGCTCCGGCCGCCGCTCCCGCTCGGGCCGCGTCGTCAGCACCAGCGAGGCGCCAGTCCCAGAGCGGTCGCGCGCCGCCGCCTGCGCGCCGCCCCCTGGCGGTTGGGCGGTGGCAGTGCAGGGACGGGAGCTCAGCCCGGCCGGGTGTCCCGGCCCGCCACAGGCTCGGGCCGGGTGGCGCTGCGGGCTGCCTTCTTGTGCCCGCACATGCGCCATGGCCTTCACCTCTTGCAGGGTTTTATTGGTTGCACTGTTGTTTGGTTGGTTATTTTCCCCCCCTCGGGACTTTCTTCACACTCCTCCTTCTCTTTCCCTTGATTGATGCTTTCCCCCAGCGCCTCGTTTCTGTATCTTTTGTTGTCTGTCCTATACAACTACAATGGAAGATGCTTGGTGTGCCTGTTGCATGCTGAGCTCTTAGTGCGAGACGGAGACTGCTTTCCTGTGATTTGGTGATTTCCGTCTTTTCCTGCAGAGGAAGATGCTCCCTAATTCCAGAAACCAAAGTATGTGCAACTCATGCCAGTGAAGGCAGCATGGGTTCATTAGGCTCTAATCACCAAATATAAATTGTGGCAAAAGTTTTAAGGCTGTAGCAGTGTCTTCTCTTCATATCTCAATACGCTTTAGCATCCTGCAAATTTTTCACCTACTTAAAATGAAAGAGGATTCCCCTTATGCGAATCTGAGGCTGAGCATCAATCATTTACATTCTTCCGGTTTTCCTCTATTCAGTGTTTCAGCCAGTGGCAGTAGTGACAGCATCAGTCACCTTTCTCCCCTTCCTTGAACTGAGGCTCGGTGCCTTTACCTGTCCACCGGTGGATTCGTGTCATTCCTGCACAGTGACAGGGTCTGAGGCTGTGGAAGCTTGTGTCTGCTGTGACATCTAAGAGAGCTCTAACCACATCCTGCCCCTCGGTGTGCTTGTGGCCATCACATTTACCCAAAGTAATCTTAAAAGAATGTGCTGGGTAATCTCCGTAGTGGGGACAAAATGTAACATGAGGGAAGAAATATTTTTAATGTAACAAAAGAGGTGCATGCTTGGGAGAACCTCGCATTTTCTGGGAAGGGAGAGCTTCCTCGGGCAGCCTGGCGGATATTAAGAGATGTCAATCTCTTGTCCTCCAGCAGTTGCCAGGCAGCATTGCATCTGAATGCAGATATTAAAATTCACTATAATCATCTCTATCGGGACTACCGTGGCAAGCTTTTACAACTTGGCTGGAAAGGAAGAAAGATGAACATCTCATTTAACTGACTTTTACTCTCGCCTGCTAAAGTGTTTATATAGATGGAGCTGCCTTATCTCCTTGTCTTGCTTTTTTTCCTCAAGGACACTCTATCAAGCTGTGATTACATTCCATAGCAAGCATGGATAAATACGTAACATTTATCCAATGTTGTATGTATATATGACAGTTGTGGAGAGAAAAAAGAAGTAAGCATGGATGAAAATGGTTGTGAGAGGGGCTGTGTTCCTTCTGGGAAAGACTGGCTCTGCATTCCGTAGCAGACCAGAGGAGTGCTTCAGACACTGGAGAGTGATGGGAGATGAACTCCCATGTTAGACTTCCGATGCATGGCAGGGAAATTAACTGGTAGGGTGGGATGGTAAGCAGCTTCAAAATATTGTGATAGCATTATATATTTTGTTACAACTGGTGTTTTTAATGCCATTTTTATAACATCTATTATAGGCCTTGGAATTCAACTTTTCTACCTTCTGTAGCAGTGATAGATTCAGCTGTTCTCATTGTCTTTCTATCAGAGAACACACAAAATGAAAAAGGATATTCAGAGCCACATTAAAAAAATGGCTTTCTCTGAGGTTTATTCTGGTTCCATCCTTTGATCCTCAAATTTTATCTCCTCAACTACTTCCTTGTTCCTTTATATCATTATTTTTTCTCTCCTTACAACAATTGCATTTTTTAGTCTTTAGTTTTCATCTATTTATGAAATATATATATTTTTTATAATGAACCAGTTTAAAATTAATCACCGTTAGATTTTAGCTTTTATACAGAAGAAAAATAAATGAAGAGCTGATGGTGTTACACATTTTGAAGAAATTGTTTGAAATTATTTTTCGAAGTTAGTCACGGACCTCTTTGTTAAAGTTACGATATTTTTTGAAAATGCATCTTTAGGAACTCAGAAGCTTGAAATGCAGATTAGAGAATGACACAACTTTTTCAGACTCTGCAGGGCAAGTCTCATAGTTTCACAAAACAGAGTTAATCTGGCCATCAGTCAGGATTTGTCTCTCTTTTTTCTTCTCAATCTCTGCAAGCCCAAGCATGTGGAAATAACCCTTTGGTAAACTTGATGATGAAGTAGTATCATTATACATTTGACTCCCATTCCTCTGCAATGCCCATAAATCAAGTACTCTGGAAACACTGCAGGTTGTCCAGACGAAAAATAACTTACTTGTGAAATTAATGAAATTTTCTGTTTTCCTTAGAGGGGAAAATTTGCTATTCCTCTCCCGTAAGTGTCCCGGTCTTTGGTGGAGGACCGGCTTCAAACAAAGCCATAGATGGGACAAGAAAAGACTTCTATTATAACAGAAGGAGAAGACATGCTTAATGAAAACTTCACACTGGAACAGTGGTCTAATCCCATGAACCAAACCTGGAAGGTTTCTGTGAATCATAAAGTGACTGAAATAGAGTCCATTTGTTGGCCTATGCTGGACCGGCAACTGATCCGGAATTCCTCTAATCTCACTTTTTAGAATTGGGCTTGAGTCACTAACAGAGGTTTTACATGTGAAGGAGTACAGCAATTAACCCCAAATCAATCTTAAAAGTCTGTGGAGAGTTTTTCAGAAAATGGTGTCCAGGTATCACAGGGTAATATGAGTGCATCACTATGTTCACAGATGTAAAGCCTTTTATTGGCACACACTAAAGGTATCCTGCATAAGCACCTAGCTGCTGTCTTCAGACAAGAGCAGATTTTCCACTGATTCCTTCTGGTGTGGTCGGGTTTTCTTGCAGAATTTCTCGCTGGCAAGGCGAGGGATTTTTCCCGTGGGAGCGGCAGTGCCAGCGCCTGCCGCAGGGACGCGCTCCCAGGCCGTGCCAGCAGGCGGCGCTCGGCCCCCGCGGAGCAGCCGCTGCCGGCAGCAGGACAGCGCAGGGCTGCGTGGCCCCGCTTCCCTGCGTGGCCCTCTGCAAAAACCCTTGCGCCTAGTCTGTTCCAAGCCACATCTCCAAATTCAGCCGAAAAAGGGATTAGAGAAATAGAGCCGGGTCTTTCTTTCCCTCTGTATATTTTTTTCCCCAAGTTGCTGCCTTTGTGCGCGGTCTGCTTGTAACCCCTCTTACTGCTTATCTTGCCACAGTGTGGAGGAAATGTAGAACATCCTTTTAAATGGTTTGCGAATGTGTTAGTAATGCTCCTCTCTTCTACAGTTCAGAAGCTCCTACAGCCCTGACAAAGACAAAGCGTGTGCCGTGCGCATTAACTGCAGTCAATCGGCGCTCTCATTTGGAGACCACAATGCTGCACGTTTTTCCACATGCTCAAGGCTGGGTAAAGATTGAAAACCCAGCCCTCTTCAGAGTCTTTGATTGTCTTGCTTGTGTGGAACATTCATACAGCAATATTAGAGACGAAACATCTTGAAAAGTAAGAAAATGGGACTGTGAAATATGATATTTGGCAAGAAGACAAAAGCAGACATAGCATACACAAACTGTTCAGCTCAAAGAGCAGCTATGGAAGAGGGACAGATGACTGGTTTATACTGAGTTTATTCTACTTTCATTGAAAAGTTCCACATGTATACAATGCTGGCTAGGACAAATTAATAGGACAGATAATGGGTACTGCATCCTTCGTTGAACAGACATAAAATGATTGGGATGTTACTTTTCTACAGGCTGAAGTTTGGATGCATTGATGCTCTCTGCTATGATGGTCATAACTGACTTGCCATGCCATGATTCCTACCTCCTAGGACATTTCAACCTGAGTGTGCTGCTTCTCTGGGCTCACTTAGGACACGTTTCATCTCGGAATTTTGCCTCCAAGCTTTTGCATTTTCATGCTGCCAGTTCACAGTGCCCCACAGCATCCTTCTCTTCAAACTGGAGAGTGATGAATTTGATTGGTGGACTGTTAGATGGATTAGGAATAGCTTGGATGATTATCTCCAGAAGGTAGTGGTCAATGAGTCCCAATGGACATCAGTGATGAGTGGTGTTCCTCAGGTGTCTCTGTTAGGATGAGTGTTATTTATTAGCTTCATTAATGACATAGAAAATGGGATCAAGAGCACCCTCAGCAGCTGACATCAAGCTGAGTGGTGCAGTTGACACACATGAAGGGCAGGATGCCCTCCAAAGGGAGCTGGACAAACTTGAGATGTGGGCTCACGGGAATATCATGAGGTTTAATAAGACCAAGTGCGAGGTGCTGCACCTAGACTGGGGCAATCCACAGTATCAATACAGGCTGGGGGATGAACACATCGAGAGCAGCCCTGCTCAGAAGGACTTGGGGCTGCTGGGGGATAGGAAGATGGACATGACCCGCCCTTGTGCACTTGCAGCCCAGAAAGCCAAATGTGTCCTGGGCTGCATCCAAGCAGCTTGGGCAGCAAGGTGCGAGAGGGGATTCTGCCCCTCTGCTCTGCTCCGGTGAGATCTCACCTGGAGCTCTGGGGTCCTCAACACAGGAAGGACATTGCTCTATCGGAGTGAGTCCAGAGGAGGGTTACCAAGTTGCTCAGAAGTTTGAAGCATGTCTCTTGTGAGGGAAGACTCAGAGAACTGTGATTGTTCAGCATAACAAAGGGAAGGCTTTGGGGTGAGATAATTGCAGCCTTAGAGTACTTGAAGGGAACTTACAGGAAAGATGGGGCAAGAGTTTACGAGAGTGTGTAGTGACAAGACGAGGGTGAACGGAGTTCAAAGTGTAAGAGTACAGGTTTAGATTAGACATTAGGAAAAATTTTAACCATGAGGGTGGCGAGGTGCTGGAACAGGTTGCTCAGGGATGTTGATCCCCCATCCCTGGAGGTGTTCAAGGCCAGGTTGGGTGGGGCTCTGAGCAACCTGGTCTGCTTAAAGGTGTCCCTGCCCATGGCAGGGGGGTTGGAATTGGATGATCTTCAAGGTCCCCTTTCAACCCATTTTATGACTATGAAATTCCCCACCACTTGCCTCTTGCTTGATGAATTCAGCCATGGATGCTGACCCAGCTCCCACACTGAACAGCTTGACATCCTGTACCTTCCACTGCTGCTGAGGCTGCTGCTGGTGAGACAGCTGTTGCCACTGCTTCTGAAAACACGTGAGACCTGCTCTGCAGCAGTGACAGATTGGAAGTGCTAAAGCCACATGACAGCAAGCTGTGAAAACTTTTCCACAGCTTCTGTGTATTTGCAATGGCATTTGCAATGGCATTTGCAATGGCATGGAGCACTGTTTTTGTCTGTGCTGGCTGATAAGAGTATGAAAATGACAGTGGCTACGCAGAAGGAGCTAGACGGTGACAAAAGAGACAGAAGAATTTTGAGGACTGAGGTTTGTTTTTAGTTGGTTCTGGCAATGTTATCCAGATATACTTCAGAAAAATCCCAGCAGTCTGGATGAAATACCTGGAATATTTGGAATATATGCTCAAGTAGCACTCAATAATGGTCCGTGCCACCTGGATGACACACTGTGGGCTGTAGCAAGCTGTGTAAACATGGCTATGGAAACCACAGTCTGCATCACTTGCTGTGCTCCAAGTCATAGTTGAAATAGGATCTCTAAGCAGATGATTCTTTTCAACTTGGAACTTGACTAGATTAGAATGAAATAGTTTTCCTCCAGCACTTTGAGCCACTCTAATGTGAAACATCATCCTAAGTAGATGCAGGCCTTTGTTATAATGGAAAAAATTTGATGGCAAGTTGAATCTCCAATTACTCTGAAAAAGAAGCAAAATATTCTTTTTCCTTGTCCCATTTCTTGAACTAAAGAAATTAGACTGCCAAAGAGTTTTTTTTTCTGGCATAGCTCTAAGACTTCTGTTGTCATGGGGATGTCAATTAATGGGGTTGTTTTTTATGTTCTTAACCTATCTGTGCCAACTAAGCTTTTGCATGCAGACTGGGTCTTACACCAATCTGAAATCTCATGAGAATAGGAACTGGGCTTTCTGTTTAACAAATTCTCTTCTGAAGACTTTACTGTATACCATAATGGGTTTTTTTTTTGTCCTCAATATCATGCTTTATTAAGTAAATGAATGTACAGGCATGTATTGCATACATACAAATTGGAAGATGTTGTAAACACAGGTTTTGCTAATGCACACAGATATAAGTAATCTGAATTTTATTGGCATATCTGGCTGTGTGCAGGTCCTGCAGGTGTGTGTTGTAAGGTTCAGGCTGTTTCTGTGCTTTGTATGATCTGCAGAGACACTCATATAATGTAATGCACAAATATGTGCATATGCACAATTGCATGTGTCAAATATATAGGCATGTGTGTAATGCATGCTTGAGTGAATGATTACATGTTTTGTTGGGTAAATACAAAATGTTTTATTCTTTGTATACTTATTTGTCATAAATGTGTGGGAGTATACAGAATTCAATGAAGAGATTTTAGTGTGTGCAGTGTGACGTACATGAGACTTAAAGCCTGGAAAGCATCTTTTTGAGCATGTCCATATTGCATAGGCAATTCTACCTTTCCCATGAAAAATATTTTAAAATTATTTATATTTCCAATTGAGCTCTGTGTCTACCATGATTGCTAAAAATGCTGAACAGGAATAGATATTCCGACATTTTCCTACATGTTTTTCACCGGAGCTCTTCAGCTGTTTCCTCTACCTCAAGAATCTGTGTTTCTTGGAACACATGAATATTCTGTGCTGAGTAGAAACCCTTGCTGTTTGCCAGCAAAATGCTGGTAGTGCCCTTTGTTGGCTTCCCCGGGGAGTTCATGCCAATCACTTTGGAATACAACAAACAATAAGATCCCTAAATGCGTTTAAACAAGATCAAATTAGAAAAAGCCTTCACATTGAAAACATAATTTTCAATTAGTATCTATTCAGTGGGAGTGGGAATGAGGTGGAGGAGAGCTGGCATGTGAGATAAACTGGATTTGTTAACATGCCTTGAAAACACTTGCTGGCTAGCATGTCTTTTTTCCCTTGTGAATACCTTGCTGTAATCTGGGGATGTTTCCATTGTCTCTCTGCTCTTGTACTTCAGATAGAAAATGAACTCTGCCCAGCAGGAGGTAGACTTGAGACAACCATCAGCCTACTGTGTTTATGCATCATCTGGAGGGTTGAGTATTGCTGTACAGGCTCAAAGTTGGGGAAGGAGCAAGTATTATCTCTCCTCTGTTCCTACCTGTTACTATCCACCAGTTCATATAGGAGAGCGTTGAACAGGGAAGCGGATGACTGAATGGCCAGAGACCAAAGTGACATCTCATTCCCTCAGGAGTAACTCAATGTGTCTTTGGTAGCACTGATGTGGGAGGTGTTTTTCCATGGACAGAGAGTGGTAGTCTGCAGGAAAGGCACTGGGGAGTGCATTTTGTCAGTATTTCTCTCTCCTAACAGAGGAAGAGCAGAAAGTAATCTTCTGCTGCAGTTGCTAACTACTAGAAGACAGGCATGAAATACTTCTCTTCTAGTAGTTAGCTACTAGTTAATTAACTACTGTTTCTTTTGCCCTTTATTAATTTATTAATTTATTCTGCCTACCCTCCAACATGTGGCAGCATCGGCCATTTTTCCTTGTTTTTTGCATAAGGGTGGGTGTACCTGGTCCTTTTCTTCCTGCTTTGGTTTGCTTACATTACTTTGGCTTGGACCTTCTTTAGATGACCTGCTCACCTTATCTTATTTTCTCTTTCCATTCTCACTTTCTTTTGTTTCTTGTTTTTGCTCTTGTTAGGAATTATCATTTTCTTGCTTCTGATCACAGGAAATATCAGCCCTGCCACGTCTTGGCATGGCTATGCCATTTTATTTTTTCCAGTGTATGGAGTGGCCCATCCCTGTGTTCATTTGTAGGTGCTGTGTTGGTTACCTGCCCTCTCTCTTGCATTTCAAGCCCCTGTGCTAGAGATGCTCTTTCACATCTGTCTGTGTATCCCTGGGACCACAGGAACTCCTTGGACCAGTGCCTCTCAGCTCATCACCTGGCCAGTTGCTCAGTCCCTGCTCAGCTCAGAACAGACCCTGGGATGAGCAGTGCTGCCTCAGGTCCAATAGTGCTTATTTCCTCACCTTCATTTTCCTTTTTGGCAGCAGGGACTGATGGTATTTGTAATGGTCAGGAGAATCAGCACAGCATCTACTGGAAAGAGGAGTCTAAAAATTCCTTTATCAAAGCGAAGGCCAGTAGTATCTGGTATTTTCAGGGGTTTTCTGTCAGGACATGGAAGTTCTAGGACACTCACTTCACTAGCTGCACCTGCTGTGGTGACAGTGTGAAGATTTTGTCACACTGTTATGAATACTCTACCTAGCTGAGTTTCCCTGCTTTTTCAAAGAGAAAGAGCTAATTAAAATATGCACCTAAGCAAGTGACAGAGCATAAGCATATCATGTTTGTCAGGGAGTGAAAGTACTTTTTTGAGGGTATGTGATGAATATACTTCAGTGAAGACAAGAGGATGTCTTAATATGTAATAGTAGAAGGGAGAACAAAAGAACCTTATAATAAAAAACTTCTAAGAAAGTACGTTTGACCTTTCAGAACTAAAGCTAGCATGTGGTTGTGTTTTGGGTTTGTGCTGGGAAGAGTGTTGATAATGGGGAGCTCTCAACAGTGCTCTGCTGAGCAGTGCTCAAGGCCTTCTTTGCTTCTCACCCCACCCACCAGTGGGGAAGCTGGGGTTGCACAAGGAGCTGGGCAGGGATACAGTCAGCACACTTGACCCCAAGTGACCCAATGGACATTCCATACCTTATGGCAACATGCTCAGCTTATAAACCTGGAGGAAGAAGATGAAGGAAAGAGAGAGATGTTCAGAGTGATGATGTTTTTTACCCAAGTAACCAGGGTGTGATGGTGTCCTGCTCTCCTGGAGATGGTTGAACACCTGCCTGCCCATGGGAAGCAGTGAATGAATTCCTTGCTTTTCTCTGCTTATGTACATGGCTCTTGCTTTACCTCTTAAACTGTCTTTATCTCAACCCGTGGTTTTCTCACTTTTACCCTTCTGATTCTCTTCCCCATGCCATGGTGGGCAGTGAGTGGGCAGGTGTGTGGGGCTTGGTTACTTGCTGTGGTTAAACCACAGAATTCTCTCATTCCTTCTTTGTTTCACTCATCCCTTTTCCCAGACTCTGAAGCCAGAGGTGTTTATTATGTACATCCTCTTGTTATTCTCTGACAAATTGTCTCTCCACTGTATAAACTGGCCATTTTCCTCTCTCCCAACATCTCATCTGTAATATATTCCGAATGAGGATCAACGCCTTGATTCAGTGCCTCATTGATCTCTGCATCATTTAGACAATCCCAGGCAAAGGGTTATCCAGTATAATTATATCCTTTCAAGATGGAAACCCGCAGCTGCAATATAATCTTATACTATGGAAAGATGAGTATAACAAATAGTAAAAGTGAAAAACAAATTCCCTCTAGAATGATGTTGCAGACATCATGTAATCTCACGACAGTTTGGAATAGGCATAGACCTGGCCTCAATTTGTATTTTTTAAAATGGTGTGAAACAGTGACTGGTGAAGATATGCGAGGGTCAGCAGCGTTTGTGGTGGTTTGTGGACTGGCTGAACTTTCTCCTTTACAAACTCACTCCTCTTTCCATTCTGAATTTGTGACAACAGGAGACCACTGAAACACCTCCTCAGCTTTGATCTAATATTGCCCAAACCATCTATTTTTCAGTCCAAAGTGAACAAACTTGGTAAGAAGACCCTCTGCAGCTATATATTCCTTCCTGCTTTGTTTGATGCAGCACTGAGAACTGTCTCCTCTAGGGGTCAAGCAGGGAACAGCCTGTTTCTCTTTAGCTTAAGAGACAGTCTGGACTTTTTCTTCTGGCATGTGCTCAATTTTTTTGATTATTTACAGTTTATAGTTTGGCTAATAATACAGCCTGTAGCATGAAGAGTTCTGAAAGAGAGACCTATGATTCCCCTATTGAATTACAGCCAGAAATATCAGCCACTGCCAAGGACACAGCAAAAGGTTAAACTTCTGGACATACACTCTTTAGAAGTTTACAATAAGAACTGTTTCCTCATTAGTCTTATTGGTCCCAGTGAGGCATTCCAACTACTCCCTTTCTCTTGCCATTGTATTTGACCCTTTGGGCAGCCAGCTTAACCAGCAATTGATTATTTATATGCAACTTACAAAGGAGCAAGACAAAATTAAATGTCTGAATCACAAATGGAACAGAGACAAGTTTCTTGGAAACGCCGGTTGTTTTCTCAGAACTCTACATGTCATAGATGAGTGACTCTGATATCCCATGAAAAAGAGGAATTATGTTGAGCTGTTCTCTCTTCTGGATTTATTTAGCTGGTCCTGGAGTCAACAGGCAACATACTCAGATATCATCTTGAATATAAGTCATGTGATAGATAAGAGAGAATTTTGAACCAGTCTTGATTGTCCAAGATCCATGAGCACTTTTTGGCAATGCTGGTGCTCAAATCAAAACTCATATCTGAAAGTACCTCTTTATATGTGAAAGAGTTATGTGAATCTCTTGCATGAGATATTCACATGTAACCCTTTCCCACCTGCACACCAGAAAATGTTGGAGTAGAGCTGAACTAATCCAAATTTTTGTTTCATCCCTATTGCAAGCCTGTATAACTTCAATTACATTTTTAATTGTAAACAGGCTATGGGTTTTTCTGTGCTCTTCTGAACAGCTGCAGTGTTCTCCCATGTGTTTCCTGTGTTTTATTGGCAAGTCACAGGATTTATGAAAGGGATTAGATGATATTGTTGCCCGTGATAGCAGAGGACCAGACTCAATGACCCAGGCAGTCTCTGCCAATCCTATGTCCCTATTTTCCTGTAGACAACGTAAATGGTATTAGGACTGCTGGCATGAAAGCCACAATGCTAATCTTTTTTATTATTGCTTTATCCATTTTGAGCTAGCATATCCAAATCACAGCGCTTGATTTTCTGTTGTCTTGCCGCTCATGCTCTCATTTGAACTAAACCATAAAGGATGTCAGAACTCATCTGAATCAGACTGGAAAGGCTTGAAGTTCATTTTACACAGATGTCAAATTATTACCTAGGCAGGGGAGATCATCCCCCCACGTATATTTTGATATACCAAAACTCCAAAGCTATTTTTGTACTGTTGGTCCGTGAACTGTGTTTTTTCAATGATTTAACACTTCCAAGTATAGACACGCCTGTGCAAACAGAGGATTAGGACATTCCAGGCAGAGGATTATGAATGCAGGAGAACTTTCATGCAATGAAAGACTTCTTTGCAAGAGAACTACCATCATATATAAACATGTAGTTCTGAGACCAAATGAACTAATGAAGTCTGATTTCCTATGGGTTTGTATATTGTGCTTGGATTTCCCCGTGCCCTGTAATGTACACACTGCAGGTGAGGCATTTCAGACCAGTTTCTTCATCAGAACTCTAATGCTGAGTGAAGATGGTCATATCTCAAAAATCTTCATTTTCTCAGGCAGAAAAGATACAGGTAAGAGCAAGACTTACTCCCCAGCATTGTTGCTAGGGCACACTAATCATCAGAAAGAAGCTGGAGCCTTTCCTCCCGTCTGTGCATTTATATGACCTGGTACAGTGCACTACTGGTAGATTCAGGAAGAAACATGCTGCTCTGCAGCCCATCTGCATCGTGGGCCACATCCAGTTCTGCAGCTGTTTAGCTGTGAGAAGCTAATAATTCAGAGGCAGGGCTCTCACATACTTTCTGTGAGATGTTGGCTGGTCCTACAGGAGCCTCTGCCTGCTTTCTGTCACCCTGGAATGCATTACAGAATAAGCATTTTTTTTCTTTTGTAATGACAAGCATATAATGAAGCACCCATGACCCACTCAAATATGTGAATCTTCAGCTTGGCTCTAAATAACTCTGCAGCTCTTTTATTTTATTAAGGCCCCAAAGTGGGCATTTTGTTGGCCTCTGTGAGGTAGGGAAAATTAGATTGCTTTGCACTGCATAGCTCTTTTATTATAATAAAGGCATTGACAATTGAGCTCTTTAATTAATGTCTGGAAAAGAAAGGGAAGGATCTGCTACAGAAGCCCTTGGGCTGTCTCAAGGAGAGGGTGAGAGTTAGAATTAGCTGGAGAAAAAGAAATAAAGCAACTTTCTGAAAAGAATCCTCTCTGATACTCACTTTATGTCCAAATGCCATGTGAAACAGGAGTTTTTTAGTGGAGGAGACATTCCAAGACCATCACAGAGAACAAATCATGGTGTCATTTGGGTCAACATCACATTTTATCTTTCCTGAGTCACTTTCTCTGAAGGTTCCCAAAGCAACTGAGCAATGACAATTTGGCCTTCTGCCCTCTGGAAATCTATGTGTAAAGGTTGCGGTTTCCTTTTTTCTACCTGGCAAAGTGCAGAGCTGGAAAATGACAGAGCAAGGTACACAGCAAGGAGGTCAAAAGCAGTGTTCCCCTACCCTCTCCCCTTCTGTCTGTGGTGTGCATGCAGTTTTTCCAGTTATTTGTATTTTCAAATTTAGGAAAAAAACTGCCTTTTTCTTGCTGGACAACCAGCAGGTTGGACTGGCAACTTTCACAATTTCAAGTGAAGACTCTGGGAGGGGGTTATGCTTCTGACACATAAAACTGTTCTCCCAGGCCGGGTGGCCAGGACTGGAATAGGCCTCTTACAGATGTAACACACACAGCTCAAACACACAAGAAGTTGGGAAGATTAAATACCGCCCAATGGAAACTTTGACAGGCAATACATCTCTCATAAATATTGAATTTGCATGTAAAATAAAAGTGTAACAAAAGAAAGAACAAAGCTAATCTTTGTCAAAATACAACAAATCATGTTGTATTCTTGAAAGAATGTCAAGAACGTGAGTGGTAAGTACAAAATGAACTCTACTGTCTCTTTGGCAGCTGTTGCTCATTCTGCCTCCTAACTTGGCAGCTTAAATATTTAATATTTAAGAGACTCATTTTTTCACTGGACTGGAAGAATCCACTTAGAATCATAGAATGTTAAGTGTTGGAAGGGACCTTAAAGATCATCTATTTCTACCCCTGCCACCATGGGCAGGGATACCTCCCA
>WAAE01008736.1:33214-55899 GCA_013400495.1 Nicator chloris | reverse complement strand
TAAATAATCTTGTTCCTTTTCAGCTGTACTAGTCAGCTGTACTTTCAAATCATGGATTTCCTTCTACAAAAGGAAAAGGAAGAGTTTTGAGTACACATGTGTAAACTACAACTCATGGAGGTTATCAGACATGAACTAAGAGCACAAGGCTTTCAGAAGAACCAAACAACATCCATGTCATGGATTATCCAGACTGTATTTCTACATATCTCGGGTAGGATATGGAAGTGGTGTAAAATAGTGAACTCTGACACCAGTGCTGTACATCCCCTGCTCTGAGTTTAATTACCTAGTCTGCAAAACTACTAAAATTAGATTCCTTGGACATAATTCTAAATAAAGACACTTACTTCAGACTTCATAAGCTTTTACATTCATCTAAATAAAAAAGACTAAATAAACATCAGAGAATTCCAATTCTGTACAACAGAAAGGCAATCAACTGGGCTGTGTCTTCATCCTTAGTACAGGTACTCTAGGAGTGCAAGGGGCAACAGTCAGGCTCTTCCGTGCAGGAGGATAGAGGATCTCCTGCTGTCACTGTTATGAGCAGAGCAGTTCAGGGTGGGACACTGCTCTGTGTGCCATTTCTTATGTACTTGTATCCAAGTTACAATGTGTAACTCCACTGTTTATAAAAACATGTTACTATTGCCCTATTTCAGACCTCTCTGATATGGACAGCATTTTCATTTCTACAGAAGCCTCAAGATCCTTCTTCAGTAAAAGTTCTCCAATTTGCCCATTTTAGAAAATTACTGAAACTCAGTTCAGAACACAATACACAGATTATAACAAGCAGCAGACATGGTAAATGCACACCTGATTTCACTCTATCTTAACTTTAGTGGATACAGTTTCTTGTTAGACTTGTAAATATAAAATCATAATGAAAATAAACCTCTCCTAAGAGTGTGCTTCATATAGCTTAGACTTCTATGACAGAACATGGGCCTGTGTCACAGTACAGCAGACGCCAGAGCTAATTACCTTCCTATAAGGAAGAAAAAAATGGGAAAACTTTATATCCAGAGGGAGTGGAATTTGAATAGGCATGAACAAAGAAGGAAATAACCAAAAACCTTGACAAGGAAAACCAAAACATGGGAGACAAGAAAAAACAAAACACACGAGACAAGAAAAACAGTGCAATAAAGAAGTTTTTCAAAGAAAACACTGAAATTGTGTGTGAGAAAGTTTAGTAGAAATGTTAAGGTAGACTAGACAGTGTTTATTTATGGCTTTTAAGATACTTACAAAGCAAGAGGAATTTCATATGAAGAGCAAATGCCATGAGATTAATAAAATTAACATTTACCAGAGTTTCTGACAGCTCTTCAAGTTGTGCTTCTTTGTCACATTTTACTTTAGTCATCTCTTCTACAGCATGTGTAATGTAAAATTAATCGAACAGAAATAATTTATTATATTTAGCAGTCAGTATAAAACATCTACCCTTTTGCAAAACCCAGTTCTCAAAACTTGTTGGATTAAGTTCAGAAGCTATAAAGCTAATCTATGTCTTAATCTAAATGTAGACTTGAAAAAATGATTAAGAAAGACATTTACAAATCTATATCTGAAGAGAAACTAATTATTTATCTTAAATAAAATTCAGAGGCTATTATGTTTTCCAAAATTATAGCTTCAAATAAACCATGGACTGTAAGACCAGAGTATTCTCCAAGTATTGATGCACCAGCATTGTTCCAGAAAAAAAAAATCTGAACTGCTGAAGGAAACCAGTTATTACTAACTTCCAAATGTTTTCTATGTGCACATTCACAATACTGGTAGTTTTCGCAAGCACTCAACACCAAGGTCGTGTTTGGTGTGGAATTCTGACAAGTCTCATCTTGCCTCATTCTAGACAAGCATTAGCAGTTCACTTTTGAACACTTCTCTATAGATGCCCTCAACGTAGACAAAGATACCCAATTACATTTCTCATCTGTCAGATGAGATCTAGGGCCATGTGCTGCACAGCAGGAAAACAGTCCTGAAGGCAGATCTTCTACTCTGGAGACTAAGGAGCACATCTCTAGAAACCACAGGATATCAAAGCAGTATTTAAAGATAACCCCTGCCAGCATTATTCCACATCCACCCCTGCCAGCATCATTCCACATCCACCCATAGGAGGGCCTACAGAAACCTTAATGGGAGGGTTTATCTCTGCTACAAGCTACAGAAGTCACTCTTGGCACCTGCAGTGCTACTGGTCTTAGCTGGAAACCAAAATTACTTCCATGAGAATTCATGCATGGATGGTCTTACTACTGGAGCTCTGCACAGCACTGCCCTTTGGCTGTTGCCAGTACCAGTGACCACCAAAGAAAAGGGAGTCAGATGAGTAAAAGTAAATTGAGGCATTCCTGACAGGTACAGGTACTGTAAAATCATTTCTCCAAGTACTAGACACAGTCCATTTCCAGAAAACATTTTTAGTACTGCCTATCTCATCTTTTGCCTTTCTACAAGCCTTACCCAGTTCTGCAGACTTATTTTGGAGCTCCAAGGTAAGCAGTTTTGACTCGTCTTCATATTTCCTTAATCTAAGAAAATTATATTTTTAAAAGCCCAAATGTATAGTACAAAGCACAGCATTTGAAACTTAAAGGACAATAAGACAGTCTTACCACAAGCACTTTAAGAACATTTATCTTTCAACAAGCAGATGATATATCTGTCTCCAACACATAACATATTTAACTTTTACAACTTCAGAACAGTAGACATAAAAGTAAACAAATACATACTTACAGAAATCTGTATTTCTTAAAGACAGAATCATGAAAGTTGGAGGAGGTAAAAATTTACATTTTATAGACTAGTATCAACCATCACGAATAAAAAAAAAACAACCCTACATTAAATTCTCTGCATTTAGACCACTGTGTCAAAAAGCCTCCAAATTTCAGCTTAATTTCTAATGGTTCTTGATTTTGTCATAGACTGTAACCTGTAAGATGACTCTTCCAATTCAAACTCTTTAATTTACCTGTTTTGCTCTTTTTGCAGCAAGCTTTTCAAATTTGCAGTAGAAGTCTCAAACTCCTCTGTCAGGGCTGCAAGCAAAGCCTTCANGGGCTGCAAGCAAAGCCTTCATTTTTTTACATTCTTCCTCCTGTGCTTCCTTCTCTCCAGTGACCTGAATTAATGTTTTCACTGTAGTCTGGAATTCAGTTTCTAAGTTCTTTTGAGTAACCTTCAAAACATGATATCATTTCTAAACATGCTTTGCAACAAACAGCTACAGCTGTTTTATATCTAAAGTATCCATAATTATTTATGAAAATACTCATCTAGTCTATTTATACTGTAAAACTATAAGCAAGGTGTACCTCTGCCTTTTGCAGTGAAATTTTAGCCTCTTCCAGCTCTGCCCTCAAATGTTCTTGACCAACCTGGGATTCCCTCAGGATCTCTTCTTCATGTACTAAGCAAAAAAGGTGTATGTTTATATTTTCAGAAATAGGATATTTACTAAAAAAAAGCAGATAAAAATGGAAAAATCATACATTTATAGAATTTAACAAAGACCAATGGTATTGACATCATATACTATAAATACTTTGAATATAGATGGCTTAAAAATATTGAAAATCAAGTTCTGAAAAGTAAATTTCCTCAGTGACATCTGCCTGACGAAAACTTTGCAAAACTGAAGCAACGTATTTTCCCCTTGCAATTTTCAAAAGCTCTCACGGCTTGACTCGCCTAAAAACTACCCTGTCAGTCCTGATCCCACGTGGGCAGCTTCTGTGCCGAACAAAAATAAGGCATTCAAGGCCCCAAAATTCTGCTGCTGACCAGCAACAGAATAAAACTATCATGACCCTGTTTCCTATGCTTCTATAAACAATTACATTTAAACATAGCAGACAGAACTCTTACATTTTGCTTCTATTAAGTCAGCAATCTTATTTTGTGATGTCTGCAGCTGAGCCTTGATGTCTTTTATTACACAATCTTTTTCATCTCTCTGTATGGTAAGAGCTGAAATCTAGCAAAATTAAAGAAATATCATAATCAAGTCTGGAAAAGGGACAGATACTCATTTTGATTTGTACCCCAGGTATGATAAGCAGACACGCTGCTGTCATTCAAGTTAGATAAGGCTGTTGATCTTAGCCAAATATTGATCAAGTCACATTACTCTAAATAAAAAAGGTTTCCAGTTCAAAATCAAACCATGAATTCCAGTAGACTAAAGATACTGAAACATCACTAAACTTAGCAGAATCTGACTCAAATGCAGCTTCAGCTGTTATTTTTGTCTTTTTTACTAATGCCCAGAAACACTCCTTAGCTCTTGCATTGTCCCTTTAGCCACAAATAAAGCTGTACATATTAGATAGTAAAATCGAGCAAACCTGCTTTTCCTTCTGACTGACTTCCAGTTTGCATTCTTTTTCAAACTTGTCCACTTTTTCTGCTTCTTCTTTTACTTTCGAGATACAGTAATATCCATAGTTAACATTCTAGCTGAAATACACTCCAAGTTCAATACAACTTCAGTTTAAGATTGCTTGCAATTGTATAGCTGTACAATTAGTTTCCAAGAGTAGTTGTTGAGGCAATGTTTGATTTTATAATCAAAATAACTTTTCTTGCCAGCTTTCCACAGAACTAGTCCATTACCCCATGTTTGTTACAAGAAACTAACAGAAAAGAGCATGTGAAAATGAAACAGGAACATAGTAGCCTATACATATATAGAGAGAGCATTTAGCTAAAATTTCTGTAGCTATACACTAGTGCATTATTATTATTTCAATAAACTAACAGCATGAAATAGGTAGTGATCTCTAGGCTGTACTTCACAGACAAAACTTCGACTTTGAGTGACTGTTTGAAAAATAAAGTTCCAAATTTGGCCCAGTGGGACAACAGCAGAAGGGGCCAGGCAGTGAATACAGGCAGCATGAATAAAGAGGGTCCCAGTGTCTCAGTGTGACCTGCTCACCATTCAAGCACTTCACATCTGTCTGCCCTGACATGCCATGTGTAATTATAGCTATGAAGTACAAAACTGTTGAGCCAGCAGCATAAACACAATAAACAGAATTCTCACACTTGAAACTCATTTCCAATCTCTCCTGCTCTGCTTGCACACGAAGCTCCTCAAATGCCACTGTCATTCTCTAAAAACAAAATTCAATATTTGTAGTTCAATATTGGAAACCCTGGAAGTTCTCCAGTGACTGCTGCCAACCTCAGCCATTCTGAGAAATCACCAGGTAGGCAAAACAGAGTCCAAACAGAAGACAGACGTTCTGGCAGTCACGCAGGACTAAGCACATATCACACAGATCACATGGATCTACATCCCACACACTGCTGCGCTTTCTCCACTGAATGTGCTTTACATAATACAAAAGTAACTCTTAAAAAGGGACTGAAAACCTGATTTCCTGCATCACACATGACATGATATGCACACATGATGGACACAAATGGTATCTCAACATAAACACGTAACTCAGCTCAGCATAACCACATAACGCACATTCCTTTTATCATGCTGTTACTTACTTCTATGTTGCTATGAAGTTCTTCATACAATTGTCTTGTTTCTTCTTTTTCCTGTTCATCTATCAAAGCAAGAATGTACAAGAAATTTTTTCTTTTGAAAAAGAATGCCAGCTGTCCAAGTTATTATGCTTAATCAGCACAATGAATTTAAAAAGGAATTATCAGCTCCTTTCTTATTAAATAAGTTATTATGAAGCATGGTGCCAAAAGCTATAGAATCTAGGGAAAATGTGTATTTTATTGAAACATTAAGCAAGCTCAGCTTTTAAATTTCCTGTATATTTTTTATATATTTTTTCTGTGCACAGTGTAATTCTGGATCCATTTATGTAACATTTTAATTATTATAGCATTAATGTTGTTGAATAATAATGTATCAAAACTGTTAGTGTTTGATAAACTGTAATGTAGGGTTTAGCACTGAATTTCTTCCTATCAGCAGATACCTATGACTACAGAACTGTCATTATAAAATTGCAACAACACTCCGTGTCCATATTTTCCTTCTTTCCTTTCACTTTTATAATTGATACTTTTTTTCCCAAAGAAAACAATTAAGAAGAGAACAGTAAGAAACACAGCTATCAAAAAAGAACAGTACATCTATACACAAATGTTTCTAGAATTAAGGCTAAAAAGAAATAGACACTTCCTAAGTATCCAGGATCAAGTCAGTAAAATTTTAATGACTACAATAACAATTCTAAATTGCATATAAAGTAAAATTCCCAATCAAGAACATTTTTTAAAACCTCAAGAATTTAAACTTCTTTATCTAACTGTCTTGGCTTGTTCAGTTTCGCGAGAAAAATTCTAGTTACTCATTATACCTTGGGGTTAAGACCTTTTTTGCCCACAAATGTGACTGCTGCAAACAGGAAATGACAGCTCTGGAAATTTGTTACAGAGTGCTGGGAATTTAGAGTAGATTCTACTGCCTAAAACCAGGCATGAGGTGCCACTTCATATGTCTTAATATATTCACGGTATCTGGATGGGACTGAAAACCTTCAATGGGCTGACCAGACTTGAGGAGACCTGCACAGCTCTGGAGTACCTGTCAGTGGCTAATCAGGGACATTGACACTGCCCCAAACCTGTAGCAGTGTTTAGGCACCCAAGTAACTCCCAGGCTTGCATCCTTTCAGCAAACAATTATACTGGCTTCAAAAGTCATCTGGATTTAGCATTACAAACCATATGTCTGTTAGACCTGTGGCTCCACTTCTGATTTTGTGAGCCACTTAAAATTCACTTCTCATTTGAAGAGCCACATGCAGTCCATCTCAACTGGAGAATGTATCTGGAACAGCACGAGAACTTTTTTCTGTTCATAAATTTAGAGCAAGCTAGAAGTACATTTACTCTCATAAATCAAAAATAAAAAAGCATTTACATTTGCTGGTCTTCTCTGTGAAGTGAGTGCAGGTTTCCTTGAGCAGATTACACAGATGCCTCGAAGCAGTAGCTCTAAAGGAGGGAAAAATACCATATGTTTTCACAGGAGTGCACAGTACTTTACCTACCTAAGGAGTAACAATGTAAATGACCTTCAGAATTTAACAGCTATATGAAACTGCCCGCATGAAAACTGATTATTTTCACCAGAAAAGTATATAGTTGGTTGTACTACTTACTCTTTCAAGAGATCTTTATTTTCATATATCGCATCTTCCAGTTTCAAATTGAGTTTTTCATTTTCAAACTAATTTCATAGGGAAAAAATGCAAAAAGAAGACAGTTATTGAAAATATATTAGAAATACACTTTGACTTCTCAAATCTCACATGAAAAAGTAATTTTGGGCATCAGTAGACAGAAGCCTATTTTATCTGGTATTAGATGCTGAGTCATCTTTTGCATGAAAGGCATAATAATGAATGAACAATAATTTACCAGCACCTGAGACACAGGTATATTCTTCATACATACACTCACACAGGACAGGTGCACACACCTTCTCAAAATAATCACTTTCTCAAGGCACAAACGGAACTGCAACATTCTTTAATATTTAATTGTATCAATAATATTGTCATATTAAATCAGGAAGCACTTCATGTGTTCAGTGTATACTATACGATACTGGCCTGCAGTTCTTGAATGGCTTTATTCTGTGCTTCAATAATCTTCCTATTTTCTTGGAGTTTTCTTTCTTTCTGGTTTAGCTCTGATTCCACAGTCAGTTTCCACTGCTTGATTTTCTCAGCCTCTTTGTAGAGTTTTGAGAACAATTCATTCATTGTTTCTGCATTCTATTAAAATAGGTTCCACAATTTAATCTCAAATGCTATCTAAATAATACTGTTGAAAGTAGCACATTTATCTTTTAGAAACATCACAAGTGTCGTATTTTTCCACAGATGGTGATATAAGCTTATATATGATCAGGAGCCAAAGTTTAAATCTTTGTGCATGCACTATACATGTATCAAAAGGCATTACAGAGTAATGTTTTCCAAAGTTCAGTTTTCCAAAGAATACTCTGACTTCAACCCTTCTGCCCTCAATAGAATAATCAGAACCAGTTCCACAAGGATACTTAAATTTTTAAATCTTACTCTAATTAAAACTGGCAGACTTCACAGGCACTTCAAAAAAAGAAAAAACAACAAAAACAAACAATATTGCAATCACCTTAATTTTTAAAGATTTGTCTCTAGGCACGTTCACTAAATCACAAATATTTCCTCTAAGCGATACAGCTTTAAACAGGAGACAGAAAACATTATTCCCTTTTGACTACTTCCTTTAGCCCTGAAATATCTACTGAGTAATCCTTTAGGTACTGTTTGGGAAAAAAATTTAAAAGACCCCAAGAAATTAGATATGCAGAGTTGATACTTAGCTGACCTCTTCATCTACTTCAGAGCAAAGTTTTACTTGCTGTGAAATTGTATCTGAAACACGAAGAGATTTTGATCAATGTATTTCTAAAAAAAGTAACAGTTAAACTGTATTTAACAGTGTTACAGATATGAAACTGTGAGACTACTCATGAAAATTAAAACCTGACAATATAAAAAAATTTAAAGAGTGTGCATGGCAAATATTTTAGTCTTACCTGAATCAGTGATTTCGCCGTGGTTTGACATATCGAATGGCAACTTAAAATCATCATCTGAGCATTTGTTAAAAACCTGCACAAATTTAAAAATTAGTTTCTTATGGTAGATTTGTAAAGAAGGATTACAAAATCCAGAAAAAAAAAAAAAAAGTACCCTACGGACGATGTGAAAATAGAATTTTTCACTAATAAAGCAGCTGCCTACAATTTTCAAAGCCCAAGGTATGAAAATTTGGAGCTCACTTCTTACTTCCACAGTGGTTTATCAAACAGTTGGTCTTTTGCAGTTTGCTTTATAGACTGTGGCCAAAGGGGAAGCTTTCAATGCAGGGAACTCAGCAGCTCCTGCCTGTGCACTGGTGCATGGTAAAGGACTCAAGAAGCTAAATTATTTTTTTGAAGATGAGTAGCTCATATTTCTTTTCTGCTTTACTTCCAAGGACAGCTTTAAACTATATCTGATTATGTTTCAGCATAAAAATACCCTCTTACAAGGTTTTTAAGTCACAGAAGTTCGTCCTGTAAACAGCGTAACCCACCTGCTGTCAGAATATCCCATTTGAATCTCAACGTATTTCATAAGGAGCTTTGACATGAAAAAGATAACTTGTTGAATTCCCATAACTCAGTGCGGGGACATTTTCACGGAACACTTGATCTGGTGAGAGCAAGACATCAACACCAGTGCAAGCATCTGAGCGGGGCACTGCTCGCTCTCTGTGCTGAATTACCCATATCAAACGCGGACTTATCATCGGTGAGGTACAGTTATAACACAGAGCAGATGCTCGAGAAGATGATTCCTTTCAGTTTTGATAGAAAATTACAGCAAGTCTTTGAAATTCAAGCCGAAGATGTTCCTCCAGCACCAGTCTAGGCATATGCACAAAAATGAGTCCAGGGCAGGAGCCGTCCTGCCCCACGCGTGTATGTATGCTCCAGCTCGGGGCTCTGCCGGGGCACTGCCCGGGCACAGCACTATCCCCGTGTTCCCGGGCAAGGGCCCCGGCCCTTTCCTCCCGCCCCCTCCTCAGCCGCGGCCTCCGGAGCAGCACAGCCCGAAAGGATGGGCCGCCCTCCGCGGCCCTGCACTCTAGCGCTCACCTGGGATCTGCCCGCAAACACCTGCCCAGCGCCACCCAGGCGCGGCGGCATGAACAATTTAAACCGGCTTTCCTTCTCCATGGCCCCGATAAAAAGGCGGGCCCAGCGCCCGCACCTCTCAGCGGCCGCTGAGGGTGGGCGTCAAGGGCGCGAAGCGGCGGCCCCTCAGCGCAGCGCGCGCCGGGCGGGGCCGCCGCCTAGCGGAGCTCCCGGGGCGCAGGGTGCCGTCCGGCTGGAGCCGCGCCCGCCGCAGGCTCGGCCCGGCCGGACAGAGCGGCGGCCGCAGAGCGATCGGAGCAGCGGCCGCGGGGAGATTGGGGCGACCCGGCTTCCTCGTCACCCGTGGACACCAAAGAGGTCTCGGGGCTGCCCGAGGGGCCGGGCAGATTGGGGATATCGCCGGTCGCGGGGAAAGCGGGAGAGGCCTGGGGGGAACCGGGGGTCCGGAGGGGAAGGGGAGGTCCCGCCTGTACAGAGAATAAATGGGGGAGCCCCGTTCTCCTGTGACCCCCGAAGCGTCGATGGATGGAATGTTGTGTGTCGGGCACTGGTTGTTGAGAGCTCTGGAAGGAGCCAAAGCAGACAAAGTCAAAGCCCGGAGAGCTCAAGGGAGGACAAACTTTTGCAGTGCGGAACACGGTGAGTCTGTGGGTGCAGGGCAATGCACGGGCAGGTCCTGCAGGCACCTCCTAAAGCTGGCACAGCCCCAGCCGATGGGATCTCTGAGGAGGGGGCTGTTGGGGCAGTTTGGAATAGCTGTGCAGCCGGAGGGTTCAGGGTGCAGCCAAGGGTCCCCAGGGCTGTCCTGCAGAGTAGGATCCCTGTGCTTCAGGGCTCTGTGTGCCACGGCAGGGACTCTGCTGCCTGCCAGGAGTGACTCTCAGCCGGCCCGGGGGGCTGCTCACAGTGCTGAGGGACAAGACCTGGGTGTTGATACCTGTATAATTATATCAAAGTTACATGTTATATAGCTTCAGTTATAAGATATCAATATAACCTGATATATTTATATAACCTGGTATCAATATAATGTAAATCATGACTTTTTATATAGATCTGTATAACCTGATACCTATATAACCTGAATCATAACTTTTTATACCTATATAACCTGATATAAATAAGTTTTTATACGATGTAATGGCTAGAATATAGTTAACTAGTTGCTTAATGCTGAATAGACAAAAAAATAAGAAAAAACTCACCAGGTGGCTACCTTTAGAGATAGATAAGTACAGTACTAATGAGAAATTGGCAAGTGCAATGTCCAGTGCTGGGGTGTTCCTGGCTATTGGCCAAGGAATACAGCTGTACATTAAGGCAGTGTTATCTATACACTGTTACTTTACTGAGGTACATACATATTCACAAGTTTCATACATTATTCAAAATACTCTTGGGAGCTTTTGATGTTGCAGGAACTTTCTTTTGGTTTTTCACTCTGACTTATCTGCATGACATCCTGCAGATTAGGTTGATATATTTTATTCCTTCTTACGGCTTCATCCTGTTTCCTATTTCCCTGATAATAAGGAGTTAAGTTCTTTTCTGATTCTCCTCTGGTGCTCTGGTTTGTGTCACTCATCACTCGGAGAGGTCAGTCAGCAGATATGGGAAACAACATAATTGCTTTATACAGTTTTCTCAGTTACTTAGAAGTATTTTAACATTTTTTGTTTGGCTAAGGCCTAGAGTACAATACATTCATCACATCATTATTTCTATAAACTATACGCTGTATACATAGATACAATATTCATCACACTACTATTTCTATAGGCTATACGGTGCATACTTAAAATGATAGATTATGTTATATTAGCAAGCAGCTAAAAGGGGTTATAAATTACGCTATATTTGAATACTTACGATCAATAACAACATCCAAAAGTTAATACATAAATGCAAAAGCCAGTATTATAGGGTCATTTTTAACAACTCCTCCTCTTTGTATTTTTTACTGTATTTGGCTTGAGCTACAACTTTTGAACTTCTGTGCTTTTGGCATATTGATACCTTTTGTAGATCTTAAATCCCTTGTCTAGGTTTTTATCATATTTCATTTTTCTCAACACCATAATTTTCTGCCTTTTTTCTATGGTTTCCAACTCTGGATGGGTGGGCACTGTCATTATTTGCATATTTTGAACTACATAAGTAATTCATCAGATCAGGCAGTGGATTAAACATGAAAGAAAAATTAAACTTTTTATTCTACATGGCACTACAAATCTTGCCTTTTTCCATCTGGATTTTCCAAAAAAGTCTTCTAACTATCCTCTATTGATTATAGATTCCCATATTTGGACTGGCACATGGGCTATTTTCCAGATATTTCTGGTTATATTCAAAACTGCATCCCCATTATCATCAATTTGTAGACAACAATAAGATGTGTTAAGCTTTCCACGAACCCTTCTTTCTTCTGCTAATAAATAGTCTAGTGCTAACCAATTTTGACACACTGCTGCTCTGGTTTGTCTTTGCTGGCTGACTATTAATTCCATGATCCCAGCTGTTTCATTAGTTATGATTTCCACAACTGCTTGGAGTCTTATGATGCCATTTAACATATAACTTGGGGTTCAATAACCCCAGCTCCCATCTTGTGCCTAGGTAGCTGGACCATATGTCTGTATTATTCGTTCAGGAGGCCACTCCTCATTGCCCCACTTTTGGTACCCCCCAATTTCTCTGATTAGTTCTCTCGTTTCTTTTTAAAGCATCGTACACTGGTATTCCTAAATTATCTCTGTTTTGGTTTGGTAACAAAAAATCCCGGTTGTATAATTCCTAGAGTACAACTTCCTTTCTATAAGGGAGGAAGTTTTGGATAAGCCCTTTTCCCACATATCCAGAATAAGCCATTGGGTGCTTTCTAGTACTCATTTCTTTGATTATTCATGTTTTCCCAAAATTTAGATATTTTAGGGATCCCATAATAGGGATTTTTCTCAGGGTCATTACACAGGAAAAGTTGAATTCTTTTTTTCATATCTACAATTTTTTCCTCTCCTGGGTCCAATATTGTGTTGGCTTTCCAGGGGTCCACCATGTGAAAGTTCCATCATGAACTTTTTTTTTTTTTAAGGAAGTTTGTCCTACCTTGTCCAGGAATTTTTTTCCCATATGGCAGAGGCACTCCTCTTCTATTATTTGGGAACTTAATATCCACCCCTCTCCTCAGTCTTCTCCTTTCAAGTTGGTACTGTTCCATTTGAGAACTTCAACTAGGCCTAGGCTACTACGTTTCAATGGCCACTTTTTGGACATTAAAGCTCCCCCATGTCGGAGTCCAGGGCACTCCTCTGACTGCCCTGGAGGGTTTGAGGTCCTGGCAGGGGGTCATGGACCCCCCTGCACAGAGCCCCAGAGAGACACTGTCCTGGATCTCGGTCCATGGAAAAGCTTTCAGCTTGTGAGATGAATTACAAGTCACGAGAATGTAAGAAAAATAATAGTTAGTAATAGTAGTTAAATGATCACAGGGAGCAAATGTAGAATATTAGGATTTTTAGAAAGAGGTCAGAAGAAAAACATGGAGGACCTGGGTGTGGTCCTTGTCCTTTTTGTCCTTCTTCTTGTCATCCATTTTTCTGCTGTGGTGGCTCACAAGGATTGGTGTAGAATAGAGGTGACATGTCTAACATTAGTAGTAGGTATTGGTGATTAATGGTAAATAAGAGATACGTAGTACATAGTATAAAAAGTTTTGCCCACCTGTCGTGGGTGAGAGTCGTCTCATGCCCTCGCTGCAACAAGACCTTGGCAGGGCACAGAAAGAATTTGTAGATAAGAAACAATAAACAACCAGAAAGAAAACCTGAAACGGCGGCTTTTGACTCTTCTTATGCTTCAACACGGGGCATTCAGGGAAAAAGGACTCTCATCTGACATGTCTCGGAAATCTCAAACCCGAGACCCCCACACACCCAGCAGTTGGTAACATTTAGTTTTTTACTGATTCTTTCTCCTAGATCTACAAACAGGTTCATTCTTAATTTTGGAATTTCTATTTTGTTTTCTAAACAAAATCCATGTCCAATCCTAGTCCATGCTGGACTAGGGTGGGGTGACAGTGGCATTCCTGGTGGAGGCCCCCAGCCACCCCAATGGGCAGCAAGGAGGACGGGTGCATGTATACAGGTGGAAGGAGGTAAGGGGGCATGACCCCTGGGTCTACCACCAACCCTAGGAACACAAAAATTGGGGGATAAGTTGCTATGGGGAGACACCAGCCCAGGGATTTTGGGTGGTGACCTCAAGCCAAGGACCATGGAATGGGGGTGACCAGGGTTACCCCAATCTGATGTCCATGGGACTGGGATTACCAAGGTGATGCCCATGATGTCCTTGTTCCCCCGAGATACCCTGCATCCCTCTGGGCAGGTTTAGGGTGCCCCAGGTCACCCTTTGGGCCGTTTTGGGGCATTCTTGGCCACCCTGGGAAACCTGGATGGTGACAGCCTGCCCAAAGTGGCCATGAGAGCCCCCTTGGGGGACGAGGAATGTGGAGCTGTGTCATAGACAGGCAGAAGAATTATAAAGGAATGGCTTTATGAAATCAGGCTCCAGTCTGCTGAAATTGCCAAAGCTGGCCTGTCATTTCTTTTAAGTGCAGCTAACAAGCCATTTGCAAGTTCCCATGTGAAGCTCTTTTGAGAATAAGTTCCTTTAACACAACAGTCTGTTCTGAGGGTGAAAGACAAATGCACCTGTGTAAACAATAAGATTTGTCCCATGAGAACTCACAAAGGCAAAATGTAAACGTATCTAAAGAGAGAAAATTCGATAGACATATACAATAGCCCTTACCCACCAAAGAACTGAGTTTCACTGTATTGCTGACCAGTTAGGTTTAACACAGTGCCTTCTGATATTTCCTATAAATATGAGCTTTGTGAATGAAGAATTGGCTTTCTGCGTGAAGAAAATGAAGTCTTGGCTGATTTATTCCAACATATGGTGACCCCGAAGATGTAATCGATATGAGATGAACAGCCTGTCGCGAAAGAAGAATGAGCCAAGCCGACCATGGGACCAGGCGGCCAGATGAGACTTAGAAACGGAATATACAAAGTTTCGAAAGGAAGATTGCACCCGGCTGTGAGTACTGCCGAGGCCGTAGCAAACAGCAGCCTGCAGCCAGACGAGGCACAGCACACACAAACGCAACCACTGGCAGCATTGCTGGCCGCAGGATCAGCATGAAAAGAAATTCCAGCAACGAATATGCAAAGTAGCAAAGCCTATGGCTACAGTCAGCCACGGGATCAGTGTGGAAGCAGCAAAGCCAAGAGCCGGTGAAGCGGAACCTGGGTGGTGAGTGCACGGGGCCGCAGACGGCGCTGAACGCAGAGAAACGAACACAACTCCTGGGAGAAAGCGCGCACCTGGCGAGAACAAAATTGAGTCACAGAACCCAAACGCGGTCCCCAAACCGTCCTGAACCCTGGAGGATACACGGTCAAAACAGAGTCGCGGAAATTGAGGCAACCTAAGAGTTGCCGAGGAGAGAAGGGCCCAGCAAGTTGTGGGGACGTCAGTCTCAAGAACCGTGGTAGAGTGAACAGTCAAGAACTGGAAAATACATTGCGTCTGATAAGGAGAGGGGAAACGAGGCATGGAAATGGCACGCGGGAGCAGCAACCACGCGGAAACATACATGTCATGGAAAGAAAGCCAAAACGAAGATCCAAAACCTTTTAACGAACCTACAGAATTCAGTCAGGTTTCCAGACATACAAAAAGGAACTGTTCCCTGAATCAGGGGTGAGCTGCAGTTAAAAAGACACAAATCCCATGGGATGGAGTCCAGGAGGGGCTTCACTTGGAGGGAGGGGGAGAGGGAATGGTGCCCGGCCCCTGCATGGGGAGCGGTGGCCACATCATGGGAGGCAGGGGGTGGGAACCTCGGGCACTGAGGGGGCACTGGTGGAGGTGGCACTGGCCTGGAGGGGGTCATGGGGGGCAGGGCCATGCCCCCTGGGACAAGGGGGGGCATGGTCTTGGGCAGGGGGGGCTGCAGGAGCAGCCTGTTCATCAGGGGAGGGGGGTGGCAGCCACTTGATGGTCGGGGGCCCTGGGGGAAGGTTTGAGGGGGCCGAGGACTTCTCCATCTTGAAGTGGAGTTGAAGGGAGGACTGTTTGGTTTTTCTGTTCCAGTGAGTCCAAAACTTTCCCTCTGCTTTATGAATTTCTCTGCTTGGCACCTTGAAGGCGATGGTCTCATAGGGCTCTGCTGCCATCAGCAGGTACTGCCAGCGCCGGTCCAGGGGCTCGATGCGCAGCTCGTAGGCTGATATGAAGCGGTGCCGGGCGATGATGCTCTCAGCTATCTCGGGGTAATCATCTGGAAGAGAAGGCTCTGCTGGCCTGTTTCTGGGTCTCTGTTTGGTCACTTTGTCGCCTGGGCGCCCAATTTTCACAAATTTCTTCACTTCCACTTTGACCTTCTCTGGGGCAGGCAGGGCAAGGGCTTCCTTGGCAGCTCGTCGATGCTTCTTCCCCTGGGTATGTGCTAAGTAACTCCCGTCATTGTTGTGGCGTGTCAGGCAAACCTTGCACTCGTAGGAGCCCAGATGATTTTTCATAAAATAGGGGTCCTTGTTGATGTCGATGGTCTTCAGCTGCCTCAGCCGCTCCTGCCGGTCCCGGTTGCTCTCGGAGGCGGAGGTCATGCCCCCACTGCCCCTTTTACCTGCAGGGTGGTGCTGGAAATCCATGGTGAGGACTTCTGGGCTTCATCTGCTCCTGGAGAAAGGGAGAGTCTCTGTGCTACCCAGGTCCCACCCTGGCTCATGAGTCTCCTCTTCTCCCAAGATTATTTGCAGCAATTAAAGTTCTCAACTAAGTCCTATAACCTTGAATTTTATGTGAAGCAGTTCTTTAAAGTTAAGAAATAATTAGCTCACAAAAAAAAAATCTTACTGCTCAAGCAGACAGTCAGAATACAACCTGACACCCTGTCGGTCAGGGTGTTGGTAGCAGTCTGAATAAATGGTGGCTGCAGTCCTCCTGGAGTGACAGATGTGATTCTGTTGAAGCAGTGGTCCTGTAGAAGGGTGTCGTTTTCCTCTGAAGGTGCAGTGGTGGCATGGAAGGTTCTGGTCTTCCTCTGGGAATCCAGTGGAAACACGCTGCCTCTGGTGTTTTAAATCTCAGATTATATCCAGGTAGGAATGCTTGGCTCCTCCCTCTGGGTGGAGCATCTCACAATGGGATGATGTAATTTTATCAGTCATGCAGTGAGATTCAATGGCCCATTAACAGAAGATAGCTCCCTGGAGGGAGGATGGGTCATGGAAGAGATAAAGAACACTGCCCCACATGGTTTTAACAGACGGTGATAGAATACATGCTTCTGGTTACATCTTGCATTGCAATCTACAACAGTTAAATATTATTTTTCTAGTTTGTAAGATATATAGTTGTTTTCTTTCAAGAGACAAGACAACTCTGACTAAAACAGCTGTGATGAAACACTGATAAACACCTGTTTGTGGATAAAGAAGATACAGTGTGTTCACCCTTGATTTTGTGGAAGATTATATTGCTCCATACAATCTCTGCTGTTTTATCTTCCATAGATAACACAGAAGAGTCAGTGATGATTCTACATTATGGCTGGTTTTGATTGTTTGCTATTTTTTGATTGTAATTTTGATTGTAAGCTATTTTAATATTTTCCTTTGTTTCATTTTACTAACTCCTGAGGACACAGAGAACAAAGATTGAGTTCATGGCCCCGGACATGAGGAGAGTTTGGAGAAAAGACCCACTGCCAGTAATTCCATGAGATCTGGGTTGGGACGGGCAGGAGTGGGAGACACTTGGAATGAAGGACACTGGGAACACGGGACAGCAGGAACAGTGGACACCTAGAATTGGGGGACACTAGGATGCAGGACCACCACAAGCAGGGGGACAGTGGGAATGAGGGACACTGGGAATGGCCCACCAGGAATGGGGAGCTCTGGGAATGGGGAACACCAGCAATGAGAGACATCAGGACTGGGGAATAGCAGTATGGGAGACACTGGGAAAGCGGGCACTGGAAACAGAAGACACAAGGAGTGTGTGTACACTCTAACTGGGGGTCATGGGAAGAGTCCCAGGAAGATCCAGGGGCATCCCATGCATTCCCAGCAAGTTTCCCAGGGGGATCCAGGTAAATCCCCAGGGATTCCCCGTGATAGTGGATTTGCCCCCTGCCTTTTCCAGGCCTCACCATGATCTGAGAAATGCTCATTAGGCCTCAGCCTTGATGAACCTCACCTGGACCAAGGTCCTCTTGAGCTTATCAGAAACACTGTGCTTCCAGGCAGTGCTGCTGTGTAAGGAGCTCTTGATTTCTTTATGAACAGCCTTGGAAACTATTTTTCTTATCTTAATTGGACAAAATCCTTGTTCTCAAACTTTGAAAGAAAGCTGCCAACCCAAAGTAGGGCCACAATGAAATCTTGCTGTGATAAAGGCCATCCCTTGGGGCCCTCCAAACAGGGGTGCCAAAGGAGCCCCTTGGGGCTGTGCTGGGCTACAGCAGCAGTGAGCAGCAAAGTCCCTGGCAGTGGGGTCTCTGCGAGCTGGGAACTCTCCCGTTTGCTGCACTCAGGGGATCCCCAAAGGATGACGGCTCCTGGGCTGCCAGTGCACCCACTCCTGGAGGCCTCAGCCTTTTCCCTTTGGTGAGAAGATGCCAAGGCATCTGAAGGGAGTATTTCAGTAGCTCGGAGAGGAATTTTTCACAGGTACTTTGCACTGACTCTTTATGTCTGTGTGCTTTTTTGTGTGCATATACTATAGCAAATCTGGGAGAAATGATGCTGTCTTAGATGTTTAAGTGCCTTAGATATCTAATTAAGTTAGGCTTCTAAATATATTTTAAGTTATATGTTAAGTTAAATGATGTTAAGTTTTATTCCTTTGTTAAATTGTTAGGGTATAAGTACTGTTCACTTTGAGTGCTTTAAGCTTTTAGGCTGTATTTCTTTTTATCCTTGCCCCTTTTATCCTTTGTCACATGCACACACACACACACACACACACACACACACACACACACACACACACACACACACACACACACACACACTGTTCATTTCTGTTTTGACTGACTGGATTTTGTTGGTTTTTTCTTTTTCGCTCGGTCTGCCTTAACTGTCTGTAACTAGTAGAATGAATCTTGCCAACGAACCTTAGTATGCTGTCGCTTAATATTAAATCGACTTTTCACCGATCGCCGGGCCAATGACTTTTTTCGGGATCTTAAACACTCTCTCGTTAACACACCCCGACCCCCGCCCCCTCGGTCCCTTTCACGCCCAAAGATCTGCCCGGCGACCGGTGACATCACTGCGGACGCGGCCTTCCATTGGCGGAAAAGAAACAGCTGTGCCAATCGCGGGGTCGGAGGGGCTCTGCCGGGGGGAGATGGCGAGGGGTGAGCGGGACCTCCGGTGCGGGGATCCTCTGGACTACCGTTCCTGGGCACTGCGACCCCACTGCGCTCCCCTTCCCGGTACCAGGACCCCTCTGGACTCCCCACTCCACAACACCAGCACTCACCTGCACCTCCTTACGCTGTCGCTCCCAGACCCCATATATCCCTTTTTCCTTGACCTTGGGAGCCCCTGGACCCCCATTCCTGCCTTTCTTAGCCCCCATACCCACTCCTTCCTCAATACTAGGGACCCTCTGGATCTCCCTTTCATCTCTGCTCTCCCCAGCCTGGGACTCCCATTTCCTTGACACTGGCATCCCCAGATCCCCTTCCTGGCTTTCCCAGCTTTCCCTGATACTGAAATCTGCTGGAAGATAAACTCTCTAACACAATTTGAAGCATTAGAGAGTCCTGCATCGTCTGTGCAGGGCATATGGAGGATATCTCCTTATTCTGTGTTTGAGGTGAGACTTTAGAACCAGATATTTGTGCATCATAATCATACATACTCATTACGATGTATCTCCTAGCTAATACAGAAACATCACTTTCCTACAAGTCATTTTCGTGCATCCATGTCGTTGTTGCCACACTAAAAACACACACGGACTCTGATTCTTCCTTCCACCAAGAGAACTAAGTTTATTACATCACTGACTCCTTTATATAGTATTTCAAACAAGCCCAGTGATTGGTAGGCAAAGTCAACACCTCTCCAATCACATTGGTCAAGACAGATGTCCATCAAGAAAACTCCTCCTCCACGAAAGAACGTAAACATAGATAAAATTACCTATAACTAATCTATTATTTACCGCGAAATGCATGAGAAAAGAATTTCCAAAGTATAAACATCAGAAGGCTGGAAAATCAGGGCGACACATCCGCCTCCTAATTGTTATAAATAACTACATAGTTATTGGTTTTCACTATTATGTATTAGTTTTTACAAATTATTATTAACCCAAATGATTTTTATGTAGTACCGTTTGTAATCACTTTTAAACTGTTTTTGATATAGTATAATTTGTCATCTTTTGTGGCCAATGCCCTGGCCACGTGTAGTTTATATATGTATTAGTGTGATAAATATATATTGTAGTTTAGGCTTTTGCAAAATAGAGGGTACATAATGTTAACTTTTGCAAAATGCTTTGTAGCTAACTGACAATAGTGAGAATAACTTTGACAAGTTTGTGGAAATAGCTAAAACTGTCTGTATCATTAGATAACATTGAAGGAACCACACAGATAACATCAAAAGAAAGGATGTGAAAAGGGCTTCTACCACTGACCCTGCAGCAATCAATAATTCCCAGTTGTCGTTGTGAGGAAATGGCATACACATTGTGAGGAAATGGCATACATGACTCCCAAAAATCAAATCTACACTACTGCACTATGAGTCAGGGGTCAGGCAAAGTGAAAGAATTTCTGGAACATGTGAAATAACTCAAAGGAATGTTTGAATATGTATAATATCCATGAATATGCATGTGAGCAGTGCAATGAAAAAGTATATAAGGAAAGTTGTTATAGCTAACTGGTGTGCTCCTGGCAATTTGTCAAATACTCCAGCGCTGTATATTGTCCCTTTTATCCCTTATTAAACTTTTAAAAATTTTAAAGAGTGAGCCTTGTTTCTCACATACTAGAAGTTTTTTTATGGTCCTTGAGGTTCATCTAAAGTGGCTGTATTCACTGAATGCTTTGATATTAAAGGTGACTTTCCCTTGAACTTTTTCCTTGGGCATGCATTATTGCTGCTTGCTACATAACTTGCCCAAACCCCCATTGTAGTCCTTTTTATCTGTTTCTCCACTGGTTCCAGCCATGTTTATCATCCTGTATGCATACCTTTACATCATTTTATCAGACCATTTCCCTTCCCTTGATCCATGAGCTCCCCTGGAACCATCCAACCTGTGTGTCCTCCCAGTTCTCCACACCCTGTGATTCCTGTCCCGTGTCAGAGCCCAGCCTGGGGTTTCCCAATGTGTGGGTACCTGGACAGGAACCCTTTTGAGTGAGCAGTGTTATAAATACATATTATATATGTATTTATATATTATATATTTATATATTATTGGCTTTTCACAAATATTAAGATGAATGCTATATGTATAATATTAAAATAACTCTACTGTAAGGAGATAGTTTTTATTTCTTCTATTAACAAAACTTAGACATGGTAGTGGGATAGCTGATATATAGTTGTGCTTGTAATAGAACTGCCTGTTTGGTTGGGATAACATCCAGTGTACTGCTGACAGACCAACTATCAACACCTACCGTCTGTAGAAAGTACGGACCAAAGCCCAAATGGGAGGTGATAATGAAGATGGGCTAAAACCACAGCCCAGAAACTCACATGCTCTAAAAAGGCAGACCCAAGGAGGGGCCATGCTAAACAGTTCCTGGAACAGGTAAACTAGTTCATGGAAAAGTTTGAATATGCATAATGGTTTATGAATATGCAATAAGCTGATGCAATAGAAAAGGTATTTAAAGAGTGTCTCCAAAGATAATAGGTGTACTCTTAGGTGAATGCCAAGCACCTCCTGGTCGTTAAAACTTTGCTTTATTATCTCTGTCTCCGATTGTCTTTTATTAAACTTTTAAATGTTACCAGGAAAGTGAACCTTGTTTTTCACACCAGGGCTGGATGGAGCCAAAGATGCCGCGGATGACAGAATATTGGATACCCAGACCTGGATTGCCAAGAGGAACTAGTGTGTGGCTGCTGATAACCTGGAGAGGCTGTGGGGCTGGGATAACCACGGTGGGGGTGTCTTGGGGTGATTTTATGATGATGCTGTATTCCCAAATCGTCTGTTTTATGCCTTGAAAAGGACTGCTGCAACTTTAACATTGACCCGGGGTGGGGAGCCTTGGGCTCCTCAGCAGGCTCTGTTCAAGCTGTCGCTCTGGGGATGCTCCAGACAGAGTGGACCGGGACGCTCCATTGTTCCTTCTGTTGGATTGGTTTTGGTTTCTTTTGTGGGTGTGAAGCAAAAGGGGTTTTTTCCCTTCCCCTAGCCTGGAGGCTGTACCAGGAATCTGCTCGGCGATTTGTTTCTCTTTTTTCCTTGAACTGTTTCAACTGGTTTTCCTTTTTTTCTTTCTTCTGCCTGACCGGGGAGCCGGCAGGACCACCCCGAACCGGAGACCTCGAGGGCGCTGAACCGACATGGGAAAGAACATTAAAATCCAGNAGCCCTCTCTCTTTGGAGAAAAACACTCACTTTAGAGTGTTTTTCTCCTAGAATTTGTCTGCAAGAGAAAACANAACTTCGGCTGCTGCAAGGAGAAGACCCATGCCAGAAATCCAACAGAATCCCAGCCACTGTGAACTTTTTTTCTCCTCCTATACCCATAGACAAAGGACAGTCACCGTCTTTGCCTTTCAACCGCGCGGAGAGGTGAGGGTGTGGTGTACGGTTCAAATATTTTTTTTCCTTGTTTTTTTTGTGTGCCTTGTGGGCACCTCTCTTTTTTCTTTTTTTTTTTTTTTTTTTTTTTTTTTTTTTTTTT
>WAAE01008736.1:13194-32803 GCA_013400495.1 Nicator chloris | reverse complement strand
TTTTTTTTTTTTTTTTTTTTTTTTTTTTTTTTTTTTTTTTTTTTTTTGGTTAATAAACAGTTTCGGTTTTTTTTCCGCTTTCATCCCCTGGTATCTATTTCTCTTATTGGCAGAAGAAACAGGAGTTATTGAAGCCCTCTCTCTTTGGAGAAAAACACTCACTTTAGAGTGTTTTTCTCCTAGAATTTGTCTGCAAGAGAAAACAGGGGGTGGGAGGGAGGGGACAGGATCAGGGGGAATCTGTGGGGCTGAGATCTGTGGGGTTGGAAGGAAGATCTGTGGGTCTCCATCAGACTCTGGAGTCCCATAGGGCTGGATGGGGCTCTCTGGAGCTGGGACACAGCTCCATGGGGCTCCGTGTGTCCGATCCACCCCTCCAGGTCTCCACACAGTGCAGTGAGTTTGCAGCAGGTTTGCAGCTGTGACCTCCTGTTCAATGGGAACATCCATGGAATCTGTGGGGAAGGCTACAACAGGTGGGATTTCATCTTCAGGCTGGGTTCCAGGGGTTTGGTGGTGGCTGACAGTGCTGCCTGGATGACCTGGGGGTGACCAGGCTGACCACAGGATGAATTATCTGGAGCACACCTCTGTGGAATGGCTTTAGAAAGGCATTGGATGTTGGTGCTGCACAGTGCATTAGTACTGGGATGCAAATGTGGGAGTGGAATTCCCAGGGGAATGTGGGATTTGGAAGGGCAGAATTCAGGAACACAAGAATTCCCAAGGGAATCCCATGGATGGATCTCACAGTCATCTCATTCCTATGGGAATTCTGCAAATGGATTTCACCTCCATCCCATTCCCATTGAAATTCCATAGGTGGATCTGACAATTGTCCCAATCTTATCAGAATTTCATGGATGGATTTCTCCATTATCCCATTCTCAGAACCCCTGACATTCATGTGTACAGAAAAGTGGAACATGGGACGGTGTGTCCTGGCACACAGGGATTCTGCTCCAGAGCGATCAGGATCAGATGGATGCAGGGGGAGGAAATCCAGGATCAGGGGATTGAGTGGGGTGGAATCATTCCCAACAGCAATGGCATCTTCCACACCTGGGCCAGAACTGAGGCACTGCCAGGGGAGCAGGAGCAGCACCGGTGCCGGGTGGAGCATCCCAGAATGCTGGAGCTGGGGATCTTCATCTGGGGAAAGGCTGGAAATGCAGAATCTGTTAATCGGGAATTTGGGAATGAGGAATTTGGGAATGGAAAGCAGCAGGGTGAGGGTTCTCCTTCTTCTTCTCACCATCTTGCGCTTCCCAGAGCTGGAATCAAACTGGAATCTTATCCCGGTGATGGTTGCTGTGTTCGTCATTGCTGTGTCATGATCCTCATTGGATTCAGCATCTGGAAGGTCCGATCTGGTAACACGTGGGGTGGTGGCTGGGGATGAGCACCAATCCGTCCAACAGCATGCTGGGGATCCTGCACTGTCCATGATGATCATGCTTTATTTCCACAGGGAAATGGGAGAGGAATGGATACAATACAGTGGCCAGTGAGTACCAGTGGCAGATCCAGCTCTGGATCACCTCCATGCAGACGAATCCTGGTGTGTGATCCATGCTGGGATCTCATAGATCTTCTCTTTCTGCAGAAACAGGCAGAGAAACCAATTGTTTGACTGCAGGTACAGAGCAGGATCTGTGTGGGATTCCAGAAGGAATATAGGATGGGATTCCAGATCAGGGCATGATTTCAGATCAGAATCAGGTAGAATTCTAAAGTGTATCTGGGCTGGATTCCAGAGCAGGATCAGGTGGGATGGATGGAGCGGCATTGGAGAGGAATCCCAGAACAGGACTGGGAGCATTCCAAAGCAGATCAGGTGGTATTGATGGGGCAGGATTGGGGCACAATGGATACAGTAGGATCTGGTGGGATTCCAGCGTAGTTCTTGCTCTCTGTGGGCTCTTCAGCCAGATCCAGCCCATGAGATGGGGACAGAGACAGGGTGACACCAACTCTTACTCTCATCCTGGCAGGAATCAGCTCCTGAATGATCCATGGTGCCAGGTCCAACCCCTTCCCCCTCCCTGCAGAAAGCCACAAATTGCTGGCAGAGCTCAACCTGCTGCTCTCACCCATCACATAGCAGCCCTTCCTAACAGACTGACTTCCTGTTTTCCCATGTTTTACACACAAGAATTACAATTATTCCAAATGTTTTATTTCTGGTGTGAAAGTACCCTGGTTTGGGCAATAAATCCCAGTTCCCTCCTCCGGTGCCCAGCAGTTCCTCTCTGGGAACCAGGAATAGAAAAGGGCACATGGGGAACTGGGATGAAGACACTGGGGATAGGTATAGGGACACTGGGAAAGGACTGGGGACACCAGGAGCTTGGAGTGGGTGCAGCAGGAGTGGGATGAGGATATGACACCCACACCCAGATCCATCCCTTGGGATTTATTTCCCACTCTGTGTCCCATGTCCAGGAGCAGACATGGGGGACATGGGGACCAGGGATCATGGGAAATGGTGGTGCTTGGATACAGGTGATCTGTCCATGGGGGATACAAGGAAGGATACAGGGGACATGGAGAGTGGGGATCCAAAGGACACACAGATCCAGGGAATGGGGGGACCTGGGGGACACAGTGGGGACACGGGGGATACAGGGACATAGGCAACACAGGGAGTTGGGATCCACAGGACATGGGGATAAGGGATTCACGGGACACTGTGACTGGGGACACCAGGAGCTGGTTGGGGACGCAAACACAGGAATGGGGACACTGGGGCCAATTCCCTTTATTCCCTGCCAGATGCAGCCCCCTTCTCACTGCCTATGCTGGGGGCCTCAGGCCCCCCAGTCCTGCCTCCTCCAAGGAGCAGGCGGCTGTAGGCCCCGCAGCGTTCCCGCAGCTCCGCTGGCGTTCCAGTCTCCACCACGGCTCCGCGCTCCAACACCACGAGGCGATCGGCGGCATCCAGCACCCGCGGCCGGTGGGACACGACCAGCACGGTCTGGGCCAGCCCATTGCGCAACCAGCGCTGTGCCTGGGGCCAGAGAACCCTCATCCCATCCCATCCAACTCAGTCCTACCCAGTCCCACCTGATCCCACCCAATCCCAACCAAGCAACTCCACTGTCCCATTCTTCTCAGTCCCACCCAAACCCCATCGTCCTATTTTTACCATCCCACCTCCCTGTTCTCCAACCCATCCTCATGCCCACTATGCCATCCTATCCACACTATCCCCATCTCCACTGTCCCATTCCAACCTACTCCCATCACCCCAACCCTTCCCATTGCATTCCATCTCTCTCCTCATCCCAGCATTCCTATCTTCTCCATTCCCATCCCATCCCATCCCATCTCATCCCATCCCATCCCATCCTATCACATCTCTTTGTCTTCATCCCTTCATTCTATTTTCCTGCCATCCTACACCCCTGGTCTCCATCCCATCCTACCATCCTGTCCTTTCTCCAGCTTGTGGACCCACACCACATCATTCCCACTCCATCCCATTATCCCTTTTTCTCACCACCCCATCTCTCTAGCCCCCATCCCACCATCCCATCCCAGCCATCCCAACCCTTCCACTCCCAAACCATCACACTCTATTTCCACCAATTGCACCCCCATCCCGACCAATCCCCTCCATCCCACCCCACTCACCGCTCCCTCGTCTCCATCATCCAGTGCCTCGTCGAGGATGAGGACGGCTGGACGCCGGAGCAGAGCCCGGGCCAGGGCCACACAGCGCCGCTCCCCTGCTGCCAGCCGCCCCCCGTGCTCCCCCACCTCTGCGGGAGCAATCCCATGGGATCAGTGGGATCCAGCCCTGGGGTTCCCCCTCTTCTCCCCACCCTTGTGCTCCCCCACCTCTGGGGGGGATCCTGGGATCAGTGGGATTCCAGCCCGAGAGGTCCTCCCACTTCCCCCTACTCCCCACACTCCCTCACCACTGAGGAAGCAATCCCATGGGATCAGTGGGATCTGACCTCAGGGATCCCCCCACACCCCACCATCTGCCACCCATCATGCTCTCCCATCTCTGCCAGAGGATCCTGGGATCAGGGAGATGTGTCCTAGGGGTGCCCCATCCCCCCAGCTCTCACCAGTGTCCCAGCCCCACTCCAATGCCTGGATTAAGCCCAAGGCCCCAGGATTCCCTTGGTATCCCCCCGGCTCTCACCAGTGTCCCAACCCTGCTCCAGCCCCTGGATGAAGTCCATGGCTCCAGCAGCAGTGGCGGCCTCCTGCAGTTCTGACTCTTTGCAGTTCTCCAGCCCCAGTGCGATGTTTTCGCGGATCGTTCCAGAAAACAGGACGGGATCCTGCTCCACCAGCACCACCTGCCCCAGCCCCAAGCCCTGTGATGATGTCTTGGCTCCTGGTGTCCCCATCCCTGTTCCATGACCCCATCCCACCTTAGCGTCCCCACAGTCTCCATCCCTGATCCCATTGTTCCCTTCTTTGTCCCCAGTGTCTCCATCCCTGACTTCCCACTTTCTCCATCTCCCTCCCCATCCCATTTCCCAGTGTTCCCATCCCATTTCCCAGTGTTCTCATGCCACTTCCTGTTGTCCCCATCCTATTCCTGATGTCCCCGTCCCTCTTACCAGTGTCCCCATTCCTGCTCCTGATGGCCCCACCCATTCCTCCCAGATCCCAGTTCCATTTCGGTGTCCCCACCCCTGTTCTCATCGTCCCCATTCCATTCCCAGTGTTCCCAGTGTCTCTGCTGTCCCCACCTTCCGGTGCAGGTACTGGTGTTCATATTCCGGCAGCGGGATCCCATCCAGCAGCACCCTCCCACTCCCAGGATCCCGCAGCCGCTCCAGCAGTGCCACGGCCGTGCTCTTCCCACTTCCATTGGGCCCTGCCAGTGCTGTTACCTCCCCGGAACGCACCTCGAAGGTTACATCCTGTGGGATGGGGACAGGTGATGCCAGAATTTCCACCCCTGGGAAACCCCACCTCCCCCAAGACCCACCTTCAGCACAGGGTGCTCTGGATTCCCAGGATATGTGAAGGAGACCTTCTGAAAAGAGATGTGGCCCTGAAGCTCGGGGGGCGCCCATGTCCCGCTGACATCTCCTGTGGGTTCCCGATCCAGGTATTCCCAGATCTTCCGTCCGGCAGCTGCATTGGTCAGGAATTGATTGAAGCCATAGAGCAGCACCTGAGGAGAAGGAAGGGGGTGGCACTGGGATGGACAGAAGCATGGATGGATGGACAGACATGTGGATTCCATGGGATCACCTGGACATGTCCGCCAACTCTGTCCTGGTACAGCAGGAAGGTGACAAGGACCCCAGGAGTGATGTATCCGTCACGGAGCAGCTGGTGGCTCCGCAACAGCACCAGGACCCGGATGGCCAGTTGGAACACCTGTGGGTGGGAACAGGGATACTGGTGCCCCCAACCCACCCCTGGTGTCCCCATTCCGCCTGTCACCATCCCGCTCCTGGTGTCTTTATCCCTGTTCCTGGTGTCCTCATCCCTGTTCCTGGTTTCCTCATTCCAGTCCTGGTGTCCCTATCTCACTCTTGATGTCCCCATTCCTGATCCTGATGTTCCCAACCTTTGTCCCAATGTCCCCATCCTGCTTCTAATGTCACCATTCCCATTCCTGGCATGCCCATTCTTGATCCCAATGTCCCTGTTCTGGTGTCCCTGTTCTGCTTTCAGTACCCCCATCTCAGATGCTGGTTTCCCATTCCTGGTCCCAGTGTCCTCATCCCTTATCCTGGCATCCCCATTCTTTGGTGTTCCCATTCCCAGTCCCCCCTGACCCTCTGGACAAGGGTGAAGAATGCCAGCTCCAGCTCTATCCGCTCCTTCAGCCTCAGCTCGTTGGCCAGGTTCCAGCTGTGCTGCTTCTCCTCCTCCTCCTCGGCCGAAAAGATACGGATTGTCTCGATGGCAGCAACAGATTCCTGCACCCCTGAGGCTGTCCGGGCAGATGCTTCCAGCATGGATTGCTGAAGTGCCTGTGGCAACATGGGGTGTCATCAAGTTTCCTTGGTCACCTTCCTGGCCCACCATCCACATCCCGTCCCCAGCATTCCCATCCCACCACACCAATTGCATCCCCACTATCACATTCCCACCGTCCCACACCTCTCTCTCCCACCTCCACCATTCCCATCCATTCTCCCAGTCCTAATCCCACCATCCCCATACCCACTGTCTCATCCTGTCCCCACCATTCTCATTCCCAGCATCCCATTCCTCTGGTCCTCATCCCTACTCCCATCCCCCCGGGCCCCATCCAACCACAGCATCCCAACCCATCTCCCTGTTTTATCCCACTATCCCATCCCATCCCATCCTGTCATTTCCCCACCATTCCCATCTCCACCATTCCATTCTATCCCCATGCCAGCATTCCCACAATCCCATTCCCCTGGTCTCTATCTCCTTTCATCCCACCCTTTCCATCTCCATCATCTTCTTTTCCATTCTCCAAACCCATCCCATCCCATCCCATCCCATCCCATCCCATCCCATCCCATCCCATCCCATCCCATCCCATCCCATCCCCACCATCTCATTCCCCTGGCCTCCATCTCAACTCCACCATTCCCACCCCCTTATCCCACCTCTGTGTCCCACTCCCACTCTTTCCCTCCTGTATTCCTGACCTGTTTCCGGGCGCTCTGGATGCGGCGGGTGGTGATTCCAAGGGGCAGCTCCAGCAGCGCCAGCAGCGTCAGCCCCGGTGCCAGCCCCACCATCAATGCCCCCTCCATCAGGGCCATTACCAGGCTTCGGGACAGCTGGTTGGCTGCAGTCGGTGCCGCCATGCACACCCGTGGCACTTCCATGGAAAACTGAGCCAGGAGCTCAGCTGCAGGGTGGGAAAAGAGGTTGGGATCATGGTGGGTGGGGACAGGGTGGGAATGACGTGATGGGGACCAGTGGGATGGGATGATGGGAATGGGTATGGAGATGGTCAGGGTGGAATGAGATGGGACAGTGGAGACGGGATGCTAGGAATGGAGATCATGGGATGGGATGATGGGGATCGTGGGATGAAGCTGGGGACATGCAATGGGATGGAGGCATGAGAATGAGAATAATGGGGATGGTACAGTAGATAGAATGGGAAAGTAGGATTGGGACAGATTCTACTGGGGTAGAATGAAGCNGGATGATGGGGATCGTGGGATGAAGCTGGGGACATGCAATGGGATGGAGGCATGAGAATGAGAATAATGGGGATGGTACAGTAGATAGAATGGGAAAGTAGGATTGGGACAGATTCTACTGGGGTAGAATGAAGCCAGGAAGCTGGGATAGGATGGAATGGGCTGGGATGGTGGGAATGGGAATGATGGGGATGGAGTGGTTAGATGGGATAACAGACAGATGGAATAGGATGAGATGGGTGCTGGGGGCTGGGATAGCCCCGTTACCTGCTGGCACCCCCTGGAAGAAGTCCAGGTCTTGGTGCACCAGGTGGGAGAAGAGCCGGAGATTCAGGCTCTGACGGAGACGTGCTTGCAACAGCATGAAGAGCCCCCCACGGCACCCGGCAAACAGCACGCTGGGGGGACACGAGGACATGGTGACATCAGGGACATCAGGGACATGAGGACAGGCCCTGGGAATGCTGCAACCCACCTGGCGGCTCCAGCAGCCACCACCATCCCGATGGCTCCTGCGGTGAGTCCATCCCCATTCCTGATGGCATCCAGCACCTTTCCAGTGACATATGGTCCTGATGTCTCCCCTGGTTGTCACCAAGGCCGTGTCACCATGGGTATGACCACTGATACAGGGGGACCCTGATTTGTGAGGGGCAGGACCCAGTCTGGGGAGTGGGGATCTAATTTTGAGAAGGCAGGACACGATTTCGGCAGGAGGCAATTTCAAGCAATCAAGACCAAATTTTGGGCATCTAGTGCCAAATTTAGGGGTTTGGCACCCAATTTACGGGGTAAGTACCAATTTTTAGGGGTTCAGCACACAAATTTAGGGGTCAGAACCTAAACATGGGATATCAGGACCCAACGTCTTGGAGGTCAATATCCATTTTTGAGCATTAGACCCTAAGTTTGAGGGTCAGCACACAATTTTGGGGGCTCAACACTCAAGTTTGCAGGGTCAAAACCCAATTTGGAGGGTCAGCACCCAACTGAAGGGGTCAACTCCCAATTTAGGGGCATCACCACTCAATTTTAAGGTGGTCATCACCTATTTAGGGGCCCAGCACTCAATTTTTAGGGGGCAGCATCCAATTGGGGCAGGGGGGCAGTCCCAGATTGAGGGAGTTCCCAATCTGGGGTTGCAGAACCCAAATTTGGGGTGTCAGCGCCTGTCACCACTTGTCACCCACCAATGGCCGCCAGCAGGAGGAAGAAGAAGGCAGCTCCGAGGACCTNCCCATCCCATCCCATCCCATCCCATCCCATCCCATCCCATCCCATCCCATCCCATCCCATCCCATCCCATCCCCACCATCTCATTCCCCTGGCCTCCATCTCAACTCCACCATTCCCACCCCCTTATCCCACCTCTGTGTCCCACTCCCACTCTTTCCCTCCTGTATTCCTGACCTGTTTCCGGGCGCTCTGGATGCGGCGGGTGGTGATTCCAAGGGGCAGCTCCAGCAGCGCCAGCAGCGTCAGCCCCGGTGCCAGCCCCACCATCAATGCCCCCTCCATCAGGGCCATTACCAGGCTTCGGGACAGCTGGTTGGCTGCAGTCGGTGCCGCCATGCACACCCGTGGCACTTCCATGGAAAACTGAGCCAGGAGCTCAGCTGCAGGGTGGGAAAAGAGGTTGGGATCATGGTGGGTGGGGACAGGGTGGGAATGACGTGATGGGGACCAGTGGGATGGGATGATGGGAATGGGTATGGAGNCAGACCCCGCCCCCTCATGGCATCGCCTCCGGCTTCTCACAACCTTCTCCGGCTCTCTCTGCCTGGCAACCGATAACGTCACCTCCGCCTTGACCAATCACAGACGGTTATTCCACGCGTGGGCGTGTCGGGCCGGGATTCTAGGGGATNGATGGTCAGGGTGGAATGAGATGGGACAGTGGAGACGGGATGCTAGGAATGGAGATCATGGGATGGGATGATGGGGATCGTGGGATGAAGCTGGGGACATGCAATGGGATGGAGGCATGAGAATGAGAATAATGGGGATGGTACAGTAGATAGAATGGGAAAGTAGGATTGGGACAGATTCTACTGGGGTAGAATGAAGCCAGGAAGCTGGGATAGGATGGAATGGGCTGGGATGGTGGGAATGGGAATGATGGGGATGGAGTGGTTAGATGGGATAACAGACAGATGGAATAGGATGAGATGGGTGCTGGGGGCTGGGATAGCCCCGTTACCTGCTGGCACCCCCTGGAAGAAGTCCAGGTCTTGGTGCACCAGGTGGGAGAAGAGCCGGAGATTCAGGCTCTGACGGAGACGTGCTTGCAACAGCATGAAGAGCCCCCCACGGCACCCGGCAAACAGCACGCTGGGGGGACACGAGGACATGGTGACATCAGGGACATCAGGGACATGAGGACAGGCCCTGGGAATGCTGCAACCCACCTGGCGGCTCCAGCAGCCACCACCATCCCGATGGCTCCTGCGGTGAGTCCATCCCCATTCCTGATGGCATCCAGCACCTTTCCAGTGACATATGGTCCTGATGTCTCCCCTGGTTGTCACCAAGGCCGTGTCACCATGGGTATGACCACTGATACAGGGGGACCCTGATTTGTGAGGGGCAGGACCCAGTCTGGGGAGTGGGGATCTAATTTTGAGAAGGCAGGACACGATTTCGGCAGGAGGCAATTTCAAGCAATCAAGACCAAATTTTGGGCATCTAGTGCCAAATTTAGGGGTTTGGCACCCAATTTACGGGGTAAGTACCAATTTTTAGGGGTTCAGCACACAAATTTAGGGGTCAGAACCTAAACATGGGATATCAGGACCCAACGTCTTGGAGGTCAATATCCATTTTTGAGCATTAGACCCTAAGTTTGAGGGTCAGCACACAATTTTGGGGGCTCAACACTCAAGTTTGCAGGGTCAAAACCCAATTTGGAGGGTCAGCACCCAACTGAAGGGGTCAACTCCCAATTTAGGGGCATCACCACTCAATTTTAAGGTGGTCATCACCTATTTAGGGGCCCAGCACTCAATTTTTAGGGGGCAGCATCCAATTGGGGCAGGGGGGCAGTCCCAGATTGAGGGAGTTCCCAATCTGGGGTTGCAGAACCCAAATTTGGGGTGTCAGCGCCTGTCACCACTTGTCACCCACCAATGGCCGCCAGCAGGAGGAAGAAGAAGGCAGCTCCGAGGACCTTTCGTTCCTGCCAGGTCAGAACCAGAACGCGCCAGAGGGTGCCAGGAGCCTTGGGAACGTCGCCAGGGGTCTTAGGGACACCGCCGGGGGCGGGGGGCGCGGCCCAGGCCAGCAGGGCCAGTGCGGCAGCTACGTGGGTCACCCCGAGCCAGGCGGGCGCGGCGGCCGCCAACAGCCCCGGCCCGGCCCCGGGTGGCCCCAGGAGGTGCCGGAATGTTCCGAAGGCTGCGGGGGTGACGGCGACCGTGACAGCGGCAGCGGTGGCTACGGAGGGACGGGGCGGGGGCAGCAGCCAAGTGGCCACGGCCAGGACTGGCAGGCGCAGAGCAGCTTCGAGCCACACGCCCGCCACGCCCAGCGGCGCCAGCACCGGCACCAGCGATACCAGTATCACCAGTGCCAGGGCATCGGCCACCAGCAGAAACCCGGGCAGGAGACCAGCGGACGGCAGCGCCATGGCGGGACCAGTACAGACCAGTGTTCCTTGTGTGGCTCCCGGGGAATGATCAACAGCCTGTGAACTCACCAGTTAAAACCAGTTAGGATTGAGGTGCTCCCCTGTCCACACCAGTGGTCCCAGTCTAGACTAGAGTGCTACCAGTCTAGCCCCCTAAGCTCAGCAGTCTACACCAGTGCTCCCCAGTCCAGACGAGGCGCTTCCCAGTCCAGACAGGACGCTCCTCAGTCCGCACCAGTGCTCCCAGTCCAGCCCTCTCAGCTCCCCAGTCCACATCAATGTTTCCAGTCTAGCTTGGGGCACTCACCAGTCCACACCAGTGCTCCCAGTTCAGCCCCCCAGTAGCTCCCAGAAAAGTCCGTTAAGATTTCGCTTTCGAGTCCCCGCTCATCCGGCTCTGCCCCGCCCCTCCCACCCTTTCCACGCCCCACCACGCCCATTTTCCCGCCCAGACCCCGCCCCCTCCCCGCCCAGACCCCGCCCCCTCATGGCATCGCCTCCGGCTTCTCACAACCTTCTCCGGCTCTCTCTGCCTGGCAACCGATAACGTCACCTCCGCCTTGACCAATCACAGACGGTTATTCCACGCGTGGGCGTGTCGGGCCGGGATTCTAGGGGATTCCCGCCGGCCCCGCCCCGCCCCGCGCGCGCCGTTAAGGCTTTCCGGGAAAACGCGGCGGTAGCTGGGAAGAGGCCGGGCCGGATCGGGGTGGCCTCAGTCACACTGGGACGCTCCGGAACCCGAAAGGTCCAGACTAGGACACACTGAGAGCAGTACGCGGCACGGACCCTCCGGGATCCTCCGGAACCAACCGCGAGAAGGACAGGGACCAACAGAGAGCAGGACCGGGACCCACCAGGACCAGACCAGGACCCACCAGGATCCAGCAGGACCCACCGGTCCCCCTCCCCACGATGTTGTCTCCCCCCACACGCCGGCTCCTGGCCCTGCTGGGCCCCGAGCGCGGGCGCTGGACGCTGGTGGGGGGGCTGATGTCAGCTTCTGCCCTCGGTACGGGGAGACCCCGACCGGGGGGGGGAGGGCAGGACCCCTTTGAGGGGCTTTGGGATCTGATTTGGAGGATTTGCACATAACTGGAGGGGGCAGGACCCGATCGGAGGTTGTAAGGCCAATTTGAGGGGTCAGGACCCAATTTGGGGGATACAGGATCTGATTTGAGAAAGGTCAGAAACCATTTTGTGGGTCAGGACCCAATTTAGAGGTAGTGAGCACCCAATTTGGGGAATCAGGATCCAACTTTGGGACTCAACACATAGTTTTGGGAGTGGTCAGGGTCCAATTCTCGGGCCTCAGCCCCCAATTCAGGGGTCACCACCCTGTTTCGGGGCGTTTGGGGCACCCCACCCTGATGCCTTGTCCCCACAGGTGAGGTGGCTTCCCCGTACTTCATGGGCCGTTTCACCGACCAGGTGACACAGGAGGATGCAACAGCGGCCGTGTGGTCCCTTGTACTGGTGAGGCTCAGCAGGTGGGTGACACCGGAGCCGCGGGGACACCCCGAGGTGCCAGTGACCCTGGACCCTCCCTGACTCCGCTGTCCCCGCAGTGCCATCGCCGAGCTGGCCTGTGACAGCATGGCAGCTATGGCGCTGACGAGGGCGCGGGATCGGCTCCAGCGTGGTGCGGTGGCCGCAGTGCTGCGCGGGGACATGCCCGGGCCGGGGAGCTGCCTGGGCGACACGCCAGGCGCGGTGGCTGAGCGGGTGACAGGGGACACCGAGGCGGCGCACTCAGCACTGGCCGATGCCCTGGTGCCGGGGCTCTGGGCGTTGACACGGGCTGTGTCCCTGCTGGCCACAGTGGCCTGGCTGTCCCCGGTGCTGGGCCTGCTCACCCTCCTGGCACTGCCTCTCTTCCTGCTGCTGCCACGTGCCATCGGGTCCATCCAACAGGTACTGAGGGGACATGGGGTGTGAGGGGCCCATTGTCACCTTCCTGTGTGCCCTGTCACCTTCCTGTCCCCAGTGTCAGCTCCCTGGGTCCCTTGTCACCTCCCTGAACCTTGAGTTCACTCCAAGTCCTTACTGCCCCCTCCCTGTGCCTTTGGTCACTTCCCCATACCCCCTGTCATCTCGTCCTGTCCCCTGTTTCCTGCCTGTCCCCCCACCTCCCATCCCCAGGATGACACAAGGTGACTTCCCTGTCCTCTCATGACCCCATGGTGACCCTGTGGTGATCCCCTGTCCCCCTCCATCCACTCAGTATCCCCCCATCCTTGTGGTGGCCCCTCTGCCCACCCATGGTGACCCCCTTGTCCCCACTGTGACCCCAGGGTGACGCCCTGTCTCCTGTGTCCCCAGGACCTGGCACGGCGGGTGCGGACGGCGCAGGCCAGCACCACTGCGGTGACCCTGGAGTCACTGGGGGCCATAGGGACCGTCCGGGCCTTTGGGCACGAGGCCGGTGTCACCCTGCGCGTCCGGCAGCACCTCGCCCAGGGACACCAGTTGGAGCAGAAGGAGGCGCTGGCCTACGCAGTTGGGCTCTGGGCCAGTGGGGTATGGGGATACTGGGGGCACAGGGGGATGAGGAACAGTGGCATGGGAATGGGGGATGTGTTGGCACGGGGCTGGGGGCAAGGGCACATGGTGGCAGGGGGCTGGGCGACATGGGAATGTGGTGGCATTGGAATAGGGGACATGGGGATGTGGCAGCAGGAGGTGGTGGCAGGGGGTTTGAAGACATGGGGACGGGGAATGGGCATACAGGGATGGGAGATGTGGTGACAGGGGCTGGGGAACAGGGACACAGTGGCAAAGGGCCAGGGGACACGGGGACATGGTGGCATGGGGGTGACAGGACATGGAGAGCAGCAGTGTGGGGCCAGGGGACACAGAAACATGGTGGCCTAGGACTGAGTGAGATGGGGATGGGTGGCCTGGGGAAGGGGACATGGTGACGTGGGGCTGGGGGACACAGTGGCGTGAGGCTGGGCTAACACCCTGTGTCACTGTGTCCCCAGTTCCCTGCACTAGTCTTGAAGCTGTCGCTGCTCCTCTTGGGGGCATACTTGGTGGCCGTGGGGACTGTCACCCCTGGGGAGCTGGTCACCGTCCTCATGTGCCAGCTGAAGTTCACCAGGGCTGTGGAGGTGACGAGTGTGACCCCTGCATGTCCCCTGTGTGTTCTCTCGTGTCCCCAACCTGTCCCCAACTCCTTCCCTGTGTCCCATGTCCCCCCACCATGTCCCCATGTCTCCACATCCTCCCAGTGATGTCCCCATGCTCTCCTGGCCATGTTCCCATCCCTGTCTCCTGTGTCCCCAGACCCTCCCTGTTGTGTACCCTCCATGTCTCCAAGTTCCCTCACTTAAAATCCCAGTGTGCCCCTGCCATGTGCCCACCAGCTCCCTATGTCCCCATCCATGTCCCCATGCCTGTTCCCCATGTGTCAGCCTGTCCCAGCCATGTTTTTTCCCCCGGAGTTCAACATAACCCTGCTGTGTCCCCTCCATACCCCCAAGCCCCATCCCCACCTTGATGTGCCTCTCGCTGTCCCCATGTTCCCCCATGCTCCCCTGTGTCCCCAGGCTCTTCCATGTCCCCAGTGGCCCCCCATGTCCCCATTACCTCCCATGTCCCACTGTCTCCTGCATCCCCAATGTCCCTTGTGTCCCCCAAGTCCTCCCATGTCCCCAGGCCATGCCATAGCTCCCCTATATCACCTCATATCTCCATGCGTCCTTCTCATGTCCCTGTGTCCCCAATGTGCCCATGTCCCCAGGTTATTTTCTTGTACTACCCTATCCTGGCCAAGGCCGTTGGTTCCTCTGAGACACTCCTGGAACTGCTGGAGCGGGCCAGGATGGTGTCACCTGCAGGGCCACCGTCACCTGTCACCCCCCAGGGCCATGAGACCACACGGGCTCACGGCCTGTGCCTCAAGGATGTCTGGATGTCGTACCCTGGGCGGCCTGAGCCAGTCCTCAAGGTGATGAGTGACACAGGGGCATGGGGGTATTGTGAACATGGGAAAACATGGGACATAGGGGGACAAGGGGATATTGGAGACATGGGGAGGACATGGGACCTGGGGGGATATGGGACAGGAGCACAAGGGGATACTGGGGACATGGGGGGACAAGGGGATACTGGGGACATGGCGGGACAAGGGGATATTGGAGCCACGGGGGGACACATGGGACACGGGGAGGTGTCGGGTGCGATCCCTGTTCCTGCCACCAGGGGGTGTCGCTGTCACTGTGCCCCGGGGAACTTGTGGCCGTGCTGGCGCCCCCTGGCGGCGGGAAGAGCTCACTGGTGGCGGCGGCGCTGGGGCTACGCCCCCTGGCGAGCGGGGCGGTGCTGCTGAACGGGATTCCCCTGACCCCTCACTCGGACCCTGCTCTGCGGCAACAGGTGACACACACAGGCCACCCCCAAGCCACCACGGCCACCCCTAGGTCACCATCCATCCCCTGCTGCTGTCCCCCTGTCACCAAACCTCTCCAATATGTTTCCATGGCCACCCTGGACAAGCTGTTGACCCCAACAGGTGCCCACAGCCATCCCTGCGTCTGCACCTGGTCCTCAACAGGTCCCCACTGCTACCCCCAGGTCACTCCTGTGCTCCAAATGGGTCCCTACTGCCACCTGAAGGTCACCAGTAGGTGCCTCAGTGCCACCCCCTGGGTCCCCAGTTCCACCTCTGTGTCACAAGTGGGTTACCATGGCTACCCCCAAGTCACCCATTGTCCGAACAGCCATGACCACCATGTCATCCTATGTTCTCAACACATCCCCACTGCCACGCCCAAGTCACTCCTGTGTTCCCAACAGTTCTTCACAGCCATCCCTATGTTGTCAGCCAGCCTCACCATGACCCTGCCACCACCCCATGTCTCCATGTGTCCCCTCCTTGTCCCTGCCAAATCCCTGTGTGGTCCCATGTTCCCCCATGTCCCCTGTCCCTGCAGGTGGCTGGTGTCCCGCAGTGCCCATCCATCTTGTCTCGCTCCCTCAGCGCCAACATCACGCTGGGCTGGGGACACGAGGGGACACAGGTGATGGCAGCAGCACGGCGGGTGGGGGTGCACACTTGGGCTGAACGGCTGCCACACGGCTATGACACAGGTACAGCAAGTGTTCCCGTGGTCCCACTGCAGTGTCCCCAGTGTATTCCAAAGATGCCCTAAAATTGTCCCGATAACGTGTCTCCCCAGTTTCCCTAATGTGTCCCCATCATGACCCCATGATGTTCCCATAGTGTCCCCACAGTGCCCCCTACTGTTCCCATGATGTCACCTCACCATCCCCAAGGTGTTTAATTTCCCTACAGTCTCCCCACCATGTTGCTTCTGTCCCCTCACTGTTCCCTGACTACCCCCATGCTATCCCTATAGTCTCCCCATGCTGTCCCCTCCATGTCCTCTCTGCTCCCTCACTGTCCCCTCACTGTTGCATCTCTGTTCTCCCTGTGCACCCCAGAGCTGGGGATACAGGGCATGTAGCTTCCTCACATGTCCCCAGTGTCTCCCCTTGGTGTCTCCATGGTGTCCCCTCAGTGTCCCCATGCTGTCACCACAGTGTCCCGTTGTACCCTCGCTGTCCACTCTCTGCCTGCTCCCAGTTCCCCATGGTGTTCCCTCGGTACCTCCTCTCTGCCTCCTCACTGTCCCCAGAGAGGCGGGTGCACAGTGGGTTCGGCTCCCCAGTGTGTCCACACGATGTCCCCATGGTGTCCCTGCAGTGTCTTTGTGGTGTTCCCATGGTGTCCCCTCTGTCCCCAGAGGNGGCCTGTGCCTCAAGGATGTCTGGATGTCGTACCCTGGGCGGCCTGAGCCAGTCCTCAAGGTGATGAGTGACACAGGGGCATGGGGGTATTGTGAACATGGGAAAACATGGGACATAGGGGGACAAGGGGATATTGGAGACATGGGGAGGACATGGGACCTGGGGGGATATGGGACAGGAGCACAAGGGGATACTGGGGACATGGGGGGACAAGGGGATACTGGGGACATGGCGGGACAAGGGGATATTGGAGCCACGGGGGGACACATGGGACACGGGGAGGTGTCGGGTGCGATCCCTGTTCCTGCCACCAGGGGGTGTCGCTGTCACTGTGCCCCGGGGAACTTGTGGCCGTGCTGGCGCCCCCTGGCGGCGGGAAGAGCTCACTGGTGGCGGCGGCGCTGGGGCTACGCCCCCTGGCGAGCGGGGCGGTGCTGCTGAACGGGATTCCCCTGACCCCTCACTCGGACCCTGCTCTGCGGCAACAGGTGACACACACAGGCCACCCCCAAGCCACCACGGCCACCCCTAGGTCACCATCCATCCCCTGCTGCTGTCCCCCTGTCACCAAACCTCTCCAATATGTTTCCATGGCCACCCTGGACAAGCTGTTGACCCCAACAGGTGCCCACAGCCATCCCTGCGTCTGCACCTGGTCCTCAACAGGTCCCCACTGCTACCCCCAGGTCACTCCTGTGCTCCAAATGGGTCCCTACTGCCACCTGAAGGTCACCAGTAGGTGCCTCAGTGCCACCCCCTGGGTCCCCAGTTCCACCTCTGTGTCACAAGTGGGTTACCATGGCTACCCCCAAGTCACCCATTGTCCGAACAGCCATGACCACCATGTCATCCTATGTTCTCAACACATCCCCACTGCCACGCCCAAGTCACTCCTGTGTTCCCAACAGTTCTTCACAGCCATCCCTATGTTGTCAGCCAGCCTCACCATGACCCTGCCACCACCCCATGTCTCCATGTGTCCCCTCCTTGTCCCTGCCAAATCCCTGTGTGGTCCCATGTTCCCCCATGTCCCCTGTCCCTGCAGGTGGCTGGTGTCCCGCAGTGCCCATCCATCTTGTCTCGCTCCCTCAGCGCCAACATCACGCTGGGCTGGGGACACGAGGGGACACAGGTGATGGCAGCAGCACGGCGGGTGGGGGTGCACACTTGGGCTGAACGGCTGCCACACGGCTATGACACAGGTACAGCAAGTGTTCCCGTGGTCCCACTGCAGTGTCCCCAGTGTATTCCAAAGATGCCCTAAAATTGTCCCGATAACGTGTCTCCCCAGTTTCCCTAATGTGTCCCCATCATGACCCCATGATGTTCCCATAGTGTCCCCACAGTGCCCCCTACTGTTCCCATGATGTCACCTCACCATCCCCAAGGTGTTTAATTTCCCTACAGTCTCCCCACCATGTTGCTTCTGTCCCCTCACTGTTCCCTGACTACCCCCATGCTATCCCTATAGTCTCCCCATGCTGTCCCCTCCATGTCCTCTCTGCTCCCTCACTGTCCCCTCACTGTTGCATCTCTGTTCTCCCTGTGCACCCCAGAGCTGGGGATACAGGGCATGTAGCTTCCTCACATGTCCCCAGTGTCTCCCCTTGGTGTCTCCATGGTGTCCCCTCAGTGTCCCCATGCTGTCACCACAGTGTCCCGTTGTACCCTCGCTGTCCACTCTCTGCCTGCTCCCAGTTCCCCATGGTGTTCCCTCGGTACCTCCTCTCTGCCTCCTCACTGTCCCCAGAGAGGCGGGTGCACAGTGGGTTCGGCTCCCCAGTGTGTCCACACGATGTCCCCATGGTGTCCCTGCAGTGTCTTTGTGGTGTTCCCATGGTGTCCCCTCTGTCCCCAGAGGTGGGCCCGCGGGGGATGCAGCTTTCAGGGGGGCAGGCACAAGGGGTGGCGCTGGCCCGGGCCCTGCTCAGAGCCCCCCAAGTGCTGGTGCTGGATGAGCCCACGCGTTCACTCGATCCCGTGACTCGACGCCAGGTAGGTCACAGCCCTGTCCCTGTGTCTTATGGCCCCATCCCCCAGGTCCCCTGGGTCCCCATGTCCTCTGGGTCCTCAATCCTCATGTGTCCCATATGCCTTGTGTCCCCTGGGTCGCCATGTCCCCTGGGTCCCCACTCCCCATGTCCCCTTGGTTGCTGCCCCGTCATGTCCCCTGGGGTCTCCTAGGTCACCAAATTCCCTGGAGCCCTGCCCCTTTCTCCCTTTGATTCCTGTGAATCCCCTAGGTCCCTTCCTTGTCCCCATGGTCTCTGGGTTCCCACTCCCCAAATGCCCTGTATCCCCTCTGTTCCCACTCCATGTCCCCTTAGTTGTTGCCCCCCATGTCTCCTGGGGTCCCCTCTGCCCTGGGGTCCTCTGGGTCCCCTGGGTCACCAACCCCCCCCGGGACCCTGCCCCTGCATCCCCTTGGTCCCAGTGTCCACACCTACCCTGGGTCCCCACATCCTCCTATCGTCTGGGTCCTTTTCCCACGTGACCCCAGTCTCAGAGTCCCCTTGTTCCACATGTCCCCACTCCCCAGGTTCCTCACTATGCTCTTCACCCTGGGGTCCCCTGACACCCCCATGTCCCCCATCTCCACCATGTCCCCCCGTGTTGTCATGTGCCCTGACCCTGCTGTGTCCCCGCAGGTGGAGCAGGAGGTGCTGTGTCCCGGTGGTCCCGGGACAGGGGAGGGGCCGGCAGTGCTGCTGGTGACAGGGCGAGTGGCCCTGGCCCAACGGGCACCGAGGGTGGCCCTGCTGGAGGGGGGACGGCTGCGGGAGCTGGGGACCCCCGGGGAGCTAAGGACCCTCCCGTGGGGGACAGAGGGGGACACTGGGGATGGGGAGGGCGACGACTAGGGCTGCGAGGGGGACACTGGGGATGGAGACTGTGACAACAGGGATGAGGACGCTGGAAGGGGGTGGGGCAGTGGAGACATGGGGACCAAGGATGGGGACACCGTGGGGGAGGGGGTGACTGGGGCCAGGATTTATTGCAGTGTCCAAGTGTGAAATCAATCAGTAAATCTACAAATCTATACATCAACAAATCAATAAATCAAACAATAAACGCGTAGGGAGGGGGGCTGGGGCCGGGCCCCCCCCCCCGG
>WAAE01008736.1:0-13135 GCA_013400495.1 Nicator chloris | reverse complement strand
CAGGGCCCCGCCACCCCTCCCCCCCCATGAGCTCATCGTGTTGATGGAGAAAATTCCTTGGCGGGGGCGGGGGGGACACACGGAGGGGAGAAAAGGGAGAGGAGCAGGGGAAGACATCGGGTGGACACGGGGTGCTCCCCCCACTCTGCTCCCGCCCGTGTCCACCCTCCTCCCCCCAGCCTTTTGGGGGTCCCAGGAGTCCCCCCCCCCCCGCTGTTGTTGTTGCTGCCGGGGCAGTGAGTCACGGCCACGCCCGGACTGGGAGCACTGGGAAGACTTGGAGGGATTGTGCTGGGGCACTGGGAGCACTGGGATGAGCCAAACTGGTGTTACTGGGACTCCTGAGTCGGGCTGTGCTACATTACTGGTGTTACTGAGAGCATTTGGACAGACTATACTGGTGTAACTGGGAGGACTGGGGTGGACTGTGCCGTGTTACTGGTGTCCCCGGGAGCATGAGGATGTGTTACCAGGAGTCATGGGTTAGGCTTATGGGGGTTTTTCGGGTTACTGGTGTCACTGGAATGGGCCATACTGGTGTTACTAGGAGGACTGGGGTGCCCTGTGCCACATTACTGGTGTCACTGGGAGCACTGGGGGAGGCTATACTGGGGCTCCTGGGAGCACTGGGATGGGCTTTCCCATGTTACTGGTGTCGCTGGGATGGGCCGTACTAGTACTGGGAGCCGTGGGTCATGTTCTGCCATATTACTGGTGTTACTGGGAGCACAGGGTAGGTGGCACTGGGGGTACTGCTGCTGTTGGGAGCACTGGGATGAGGTGTCCTGTGTTACTGGTGTTACTGGCAGGAATGGAATGAGGTGTAGGACAGGTCCTACCGCTACTGGGAGCGCTGGGATGTGCTCTGCTGTGTTAGTAGCGATNCCCCCGCCCCCGATGGGCCACCCTGCCCTGCCCAGAGCGAGAGCGCAGCGGGACCGGCCGGAGGTACTGAGGCGACCGGGGCGACTGGAGCGTCGCTGGGGGGGCACAGGAGGGACTGGGGGAACTGGGGTCACTGGGGGGCGACTGGGCGGGACTTGGGAGAAACAGAGCAGGACTGGGCGGCACGGAGAGAACTGGAGGAATCTGGGGAGAACTGGGGGCACTGGGAGGGACCNGGAGGACTGGGGTGGACTGTGCCGTGTTACTGGTGTCCCCGGGAGCATGAGGATGTGTTACCAGGAGTCATGGGTTAGGCTTATGGGGGTTTTTCGGGTTACTGGTGTCACTGGAATGGGCCATACTGGTGTTACTAGGAGGACTGGGGTGCCCTGTGCCACATTACTGGTGTCACTGGGAGCACTGGGGGAGGCTATACTGGGGCTCCTGGGAGCACTGGGATGGGCTTTCCCATGTTACTGGTGTCGCTGGGATGGGCCGTACTAGTACTGGGAGCCGTGGGTCATGTTCTGCCATATTACTGGTGTTACTGGGAGCACAGGGTAGGTGGCACTGGGGGTACTGCTGCTGTTGGGAGCACTGGGATGAGGTGTCCTGTGTTACTGGTGTTACTGGCAGGAATGGAATGAGGTGTAGGACAGGTCCTACCGCTACTGGGAGCGCTGGGATGTGCTCTGCTGTGTTAGTAGCGATACTGGTGTCACTGGGAGCACTGGGATGGACTGCACCGGGGTTCTTGTGAGCTGGGGGTCAGTCTGAGGCACGTTACTGGTGTCGCTGGGAGGCCTTCCCTCTCGGTTGTTTGGTTTCCATGGCGACGCCCCAAACACGGGCGGGGGTGGCTCCCCTGGGGATGGCGNGGGGGAACTGGGGTCACTGGGGGGCGACTGGGCGGGACTTGGGAGAAACAGAGCAGGACTGGGCGGCACGGAGAGAACTGGAGGAATCTGGGGAGAACTGGGGGCACTGGGAGGGACCGGGAGGGACGGAGGGGAACTGTGGGAATGGGGGGAACTGGGGGGAACCAGGGGGTCACTGGGGAGAGTAGGGGGGGCTGGGAAGCTACTGGGGAAAGCTAGGGAGCACCGTGGAAGACTGGAGGAATTGGGATGCACTGGGGCGAACGGGGGCGCCGGCAGCTCTGAGGGAACTCTGGGGACTGGGGGGACTGAGGAGGACTGGGGGTCTCTGGGAGTTACTGCGGGGGTCACTGGTGTTTGCTGAAGAGTCAATGGGGGTTACTGGGAGGTGCTGTGGTTTGGGGTGTCCGTGTGTCTCCAGGAATGTCCCCCAGGTGACTCTCATGTCCCTACAACTATCCCTGTGCCCCCCTCGTGTGTGTCCCCGGGTCGCTCAGGTGTCCCCAGAGATGTTCCTGTGTCCCCTGCTGATAGGCATGTATCCCTGGGGATGTCCACAGTGGTGTTCACTGGGTGTCTCTCTTCTCTGTGTCACCGTGGGTGTGCCCCAAGATGTCCCTCTCTCCCTGCATCCCCCCGTGGGTGTTCCCTGTGCTTCATGTGTGTCTCTTGAGTGATCCCAGAGTGTCTCCATGTCCTCCCTGCGGGTTGTTTCCCTTGGGCGTCCCCACAGCTGTCTCTGTGTCCTGTATTGGTGCCTGTGTGTCCCCATGGGTGTCCCCGTGGATGTCCCTGCATCTTCATGCCGTGTGCCTGCATGCCCTAGCTGTCCCCATAGGTGTCCGTGTGGCCCCCCCCACATTTGTACCTGTGTCCCTCCATGGGTGTCTCCCCACTGTTGTCCCTGTGTTTCTCCACAACGTCTGTGTTCCCTTGTGGTAGCCTCTGGGTGTCCCCATGTCCCCCTGTTTTCCCCTAGGACGATGCCAGTGACCCTGGAACTGCGGCTTCTTCTGCTGGCACTGGCGCTGCGGGGGGAGGCAGTGTCCCCCTCAGTGTCCCCTGCCACGTCTCCCCCCGAGTCCCCCTCTGAGACATGTGGGGCAGCGCTGGCAGATGTGCTGAGGCGGCTGCGGGAGCTCGAGGGGCACGTGCAGGCACTGAGGGGACACTGTGGGGGCACGGGGGGACCCCAGGCCGGGACAGGTAACAGGGGACAAGGAGGGAGGACACAGGGGAGCCCCAGGCTGGGACAGGGGAACACAGGGAGGGCAAGGGGACACAGGGGACATGGGAGAACATGGGGCTCATAGGGACAGTGAGGGGACATGGCAGAACCCTAGGCTGGGACAGGTAAGAGAGATTAGGGACATGGAGGGGACACGGGGGGCAGGGGAGAATGAAGGGCAGGGGGGACATAGGGGGTCACTGGGGGATCACTGGGGAGTCATTGGGGGGTCATTGGGGAGTCACTGAGGTGGTTATTTGTGGGGACATTGGAGTCATGATGGTCCTTGTGGTCATTGGGGCAGTCAGTGGGGGTCCACCTGGGGGTCAGTGGGAGGTCACTGATGGGGTCAGTGGGGGGGTCAGTGGGGGTTCACTGCCGGGGTCACTGGGAGGTCACTAGGGGGGCTCACTGGGGGGCCAGTGCGAGTCACTGGCAGTCATAGGGGTCATTGGGGAGGGGTCGGTGGGGGTCACGCCCGTGTCCCGTGTTCCCCAGGCCGGTCGGTGCAGCTCTGTGCGCCCCCTGCCGGCGGAGGCTGTGCCTGCCCCGCCCCCTCCGTCGAGGCCCCGCCCCCGGCCCCGCCCCCCGCGTGTCCGCGCGGCTGCAGTGACCAGGGCCGGTGCGAGCGCGGGCGCTGCCGCTGCTTCCCGGGGTTCAGCGGCCCCGACTGCGCCACTCCCGCCTGCGCGCCGGGCTGGGGCGGCGCCCGCTGCGACATCGGTGCGTACCAATGCCCCCCGGTGCTCCCAGTGCCCCTCCGTGGCCTCCCATCTTCCCCGCCTCAGTGCCCCTCAGTGCTTCCAACTGAGGCACCCGCGCGTGTAGCCCTGGGTGGGAGGGGAATCCGCTGCGACATCGGTGGCTCCCCAGTGCTCCCAGTGAATTCCCAGTGACGCCACCTCAGCGCTCCCAATGACCCCCCTTCTCCCGTCCCATCCTGGGGGGCCCTACTGTTACACCAGTGCATACTCAACTATTCCCCAGTGCCCTTCGAGTTCCTCCAGTGCTCCCATCCCAGTGCTCCCAGTACCCCCCAACTCCTCTCCCCATCCATGGGGGTCCTCATGCCACCTCAGTGTGCCCCCAAGTGTCCCTACGTGCCACTCCCAGCGCCCCTCAGTGCCTCCCAGTGCCCCATCCCTGCGTGTCCCCATTGTGTTGTGTTCCCAGCATGTCCTAGGGTGTTTCCAGGGTGTCCCCATTCCCTAGATGCCCCATCCCAGGGTGTTGCTGTGGTGTCCCTAAGGCGTCCCTGTCCCAGGGCATCCCCATGTCATGGGTGTCCCCTGGAGTCCCCATGGTGTCTCTGCATTGTCCCCTCAGAGGTGCCCTGGGTAACACCACGGTTGGCCTCCCGCACCCCAACGTCCCTGCGCATCACCTGGCCGCAGCCCCTCGTTCCTCCTGATGGCTACCGGGTGACACTCGTCCCCCTGGTGAGTGGGGACACAGGAGACATGGGGGTGGGGACATGAGGATGGGACAGGGACAGGAGGGGACACAGAGGGGAACAGGGACATGGAAGGGGCAAGACGCCAGTGCCACCTGTGTGGCCACAATGGGATGACCCCGATATGTCCCCAAATCATCCCCACGTGTCCCCACGGTGTCCTCAGTGGTATCCCCTACGTGTCCCAAATATGTCTCCCATAAGCTCCTCCAACATATCTCAAACATGTGCCCAGTGCATACCCCCAGCATGTCCCCAACGTGACCCCACTATGTCCCATAGCGTCCTCAGCCTGTGTCCAGTGTCTCCCCAGTGTTCTATTGTGTCTCCACCATGTTCCCAGTGTGTTCCCGTGGTGTCCCCAATGTATCCCCAACACATCCCCAATGAGTCAGCACACTGTGTCCTCAATATGTCCCCAACATGTCTCCAATGTGTCCCTGAAATTCCCAACGTGTTCCTAAGGTGTCCCCAGTGTGTCCTCAATGTGTCCCCAGTGTCTCCCTCTGGTGTCCCCTCCCACCCGCTCACACTGTCACGGTCCCCAGGATGACCCTGTGGCCATGACAACACACGAACTGCCCAGCTCTGCTGTCGCCTTCTCAGTGACAGGGCTGTCCCCAGGCCACCCCTTCGAGCTGCTGGTCCAAGCCCGGCGGGGGCCGCATCTAGGGGCACCCGGGGTCCTGCGTCTGCGCACAGGTGAGGACACCTGGGGACACTTGGGGACACCAGGAAACATCGTGCGAGCAGGGAAGGTGTTGGGGCAGCAGGGACAAGGATGAGGGTGGGAATGGCATAGGGATGAGGATGGAGAGGGCGTGGGGTCCTGCACCTGTGCACAGGTAGGGACACCTGGGGACAAGGCGAGGGGCATAGAGATAGAGTTAGGGACACAGTGGGGACAGGAATGGAAGTGGAGATGGAAAGGCAGGAGTGGGGACAGTGGGTGGCATGAGGACAGGGACAGGATGGTATACAGATGGAAATGGGAATGGGGATGGCACGGGGATGGGGACAGTGGTGACATGGGGTCACCATGGGGACAGGGATAGCAAGGGGACAGGGATGGGGTTGGGGCTGGCATGGGCATGGGGACAGGGATGAGAGGCATGGGGACAGTGATAGTGCAGTGTCACAGTTAAGGGGACAGTCCAGATGTGTGGTCAGGAATCACACAGGGATGGGAATGACACTGGGATGGCAACAGCATGGGGACAGTGTGGCATTGAACGGAGATGGGACGGCACAAGGATGGGGTTGGGGACAGTGATGGCATGGCCAAGGAAGTGGGGACAAAGATGGGAACAGGGATGCCAGGGGAACTGGGATAGGTGTAGCACAGGCATGGATACAGGGATAACATGGACACGGTGATAGGGTGGGGTTGGCACAGGGATCAGGACAGGGCTGGGACAGGGATGTCCCCGAGGGACGTTCTGCAACGGATTGGTGACATGAGTACCCTTTGCTCCACAGCGCTCATCCCGCCTGTGCCCCACTATGAGGGGTCCCCAGCATCACCTCAGGGCTCCCTGGGGTCCCCAGCAGTGGCACCATCATCCCGAGGGCCCCCAGAGTCCCCAGGATCCCCAGGGTCACTGGGGTCCCCAGGGTCACCGATGTCACCCATATCACCAGACTTGTCCTTGGGGTCACCTGGGTCTTTAGGGTCGCCAGCATCCCCCAAGGTTCCAGCATCCCCAGTAGCTCGAGGGTCCCTGGGATCCCCAGCACCCCCAAGATCATCAGTGTCACCAGAATCCCCAGAGTCACCAGCATCACCAGAATTCCCAGGGTCATCAGTGTCACCGGATTTCTCAGTGTCACCAGTGTCCCCACAGTCCCCTTTGTCCCCAGAGTTCCCACAGTTGCCAGGGTCCCCAGAGTCCCCAGTGTTTCCAGGGTCCCCTCCACCCCCGTGGTCCCCAGTGTCCCCGTGGCCCCCACTGTCCCCAGGCATCCCCTCCCTGCAGGACCTCGTGTCCCGGCTGTCCACATACAGTGGATCCCTGCTCCAGCGTCTCGAGAGCCACCTTCGGGCCACCAACTTCCCACTCCGTGGCAACCAGACAGTGCCAGGGGTGGCCCGTGCCATCCTGGCTTACATCCTGCGCCGGCACCCAGCCCTTGGGAGAGGACAGGGACCCACAGGTGGATGTCACAGCAGGGACTGAAGCAGCAGGAGGTGGAGACATTGGAGAAGGGGATGAGGGAAAAGGATGTCTCAGGGATGGGGGGTACAAGGGGAGAGACATCCTGGAGAGCAGAACAGGGAGGATGGGGAGAAAGGAACATCACAGTGAGGGGAATATGGGGAGGGGGGAGGGGGATGGTGGAAGTAGGGGGTGGGACAGGACAGGGAGGGGACATTCCAGGGAGGTGGGATGGAGGGGATGGGGAAAGGGGAACAGGGAGGATGGGGAGGACAGGTGGAAGGGACATCCTGAGAAGGAGGGGGATAACTGGGGACAAAGGGAGGGACATCCTGAGGAGGGGAATGAGAGATGGGGTGGCAAGGATGTCCTGTAACACACTCTCTGGGGGCAGGGGAGGGTGGAAACCAGGAGCTGGTGCTAGAATGGGAGGACGTGGATGGGATGGAGCTGACGAAGCCATGGAGGGACATGGGGAAAACAGGTACCGACATTTGGGGGAGATGGATGGGATGAGCTCAGATGTTGGATTTGATGACCCTTGTGGGTCCCATCCAATTCAGAAGATTCTGTGATTCTGTGATACCTGGCATGGAGACAGGAGGGATGGATGGATGGATGCATGGATGGATGGATGGATGGATAGCAGGCACATGGATAGAGGGATGGCGAGACTGATGAATGGAGACATGAATGGAGGAGGGAATGGATGAAGAGGTGGAGGGATAAGGGAGGGATAGATGGAGGGAGGGCTGGAGACATGGATGGCCACGTGAATGGACAGACAGATGCCTGTGCTCACACTGTTCTCATTCCACTGCAGTCAAAGCCGAGCCAGAGGAGCTGCGTCCATCCCGGCCAGTCCTGGATGACCTCAGTGTCACCAGCATCACCCCCAGCTCCATGCAGCTGCAGTGGAGTGTCCCCGGGGACTCCTTTAACTCCTTCATGCTGCAGTACCGGGATGCCCAGGGCCAGCCCCAGGCCCTGCCCATCGGTGGCGGGTCCCGCTCGGTGACAGTGCCAGGGCTGTCCCCGTCCCACCGGTACCGCCTCCACCTCTATGGGCTGCGGGGTGGGAAGAGGATCGACCGTGTCTCCATTGATGTCATCACAGGTGAGGATGGATGGATGAATGGATGACGGATGGAGATATCAACATATCCCATGTCATCCCATCCCACATGCTATCAAACACCCACTGACGTCATCATCACCCATCATCATTGTTACCATCATCATCCATCATCTATCACCTATCCCCCATCCTTCCACCCAAGGTGTCCCCAGTTTTCCCCAGTCCCAAGTTTGCCAGCTCAGGGGTAGAGGATGGGTAAGAGCATGGTTGGATGGATGGATGGATGGATGGATGGATGGATGGATGGATGGATGGATGGATGGATGGTGACTGGGATGGGTAATGATGTATGGTGATGATAATGATGATGATGATCAATGGTGAATGGATGATGGATGTTCGAGCAATTCGTTGGAGGTTTGATGTATCAAATCAGTGGTTGGGTGGTTGGATGATCCAAAGGAGGGAGAAGTTAAAGAATCAGTTGAAGGGAAAGGTGCATGCAAAGAACCATGCTTGAATGGATGAGTAGACAATGAAAGCTGGAATGAATGATCCAGGAGATGAAAGTGTGGATGGATGTTCAGATGGACACACCCATCACCATCCCTTCTCCATCACAGCCGCAGAAGAGCCAGAGCAGCTGTCCTTGCCCTCAGAAGAGCCTCAACATGAGAAATCCCAAACTGAGGCCCCTGCATCTAATGTGTCCCCAGCACGGACAGTACTGGGGGAGCTGAGGGTCTCCAGCATCAGCCCCAGCTCCGTGGGGCTGCAGTGGAGTGTCCCTGAGGGCTCCTTTGACTCCTTCATGCTGCAGTACCGGGACGCCCAGGGCCAGCCCCAGGCACTGCCCATTGATGGAGGGTCCCACTCAGTGACAGTGCCAGGGCTGTCCCCGTCCCATCGGGACCGCTTCCACCTGTATGGGCTACGGGGCAGGAAGAAGATTGACCATGTCTTCACAGAGGCTGTGACAGGTAAGGGGGATGGTCAGAGGGGGGAGGGTAGATGGATGAAGGATGACGGGTGGAGGACAGATGGAGGGTTCAAGGGATGGAGGAATGGGTGGGTTGGGGAAGGAGTGGAGGAGGTGCAGGGATGGATGGATGGATGGAGGGAGGGATGGATGGATGGATGGAGGGAGGGATGGATGGATGGATGGAGGGAGGGATGGATGGATGGATGGAGGGAGGGATGGATGGATGGATGGATGATTGTTGTTGGGGGCATTTTGTTGGTGGTTTGACATATCAGATCAGTGGCTGGGTGGTTGGGTAACCCAGTGCAAGGTGAGATTAAAGAAGGAGTTGAAGGAAAAGGTGCATGGTATGCCCCATGAATGAATGGATGGGTTGGTTGGTGGGTGGTGGGGTAGATGTTTGGATGGACATAGGCATTCTCACACCCATTGCTATACACTCTCCACCACAGCTGCAGCAGAGCCAGAGGAGCTGCCCCTGCCCACAGAGAAGCCCCAACATGAAAAACATCGAAATGAGTCCCCTGCATCTGAGGCACCCCTTATGCAGGCGGTGCTGGAGGAGCTGAGGGTCTCCAGTGTCAGGCCTGACTCCATAGAGCTGCAGTGGAGCGTCCCCAAGGGCCCCTTTGACTCCTTCGTGCTGCAGTACCGGAATGCTCAGGGCCAGCCCCAGGCACTGCCCATCGATGGCGGGTCCCGCCCGGTGACAGTGCCAGGGCTGTCGCCACCCCAACGGTACCGTTTCCACCTGTAGGGGCTGCAGGGCAGGAAGAAGATTGACCATGTCTCCACCGAGGCTGTGACAGGTGAGGGAGAAGGTCAGGAGGGTGAGGATACATCAAGGGAGGGAGGGAGAGAGGGATTAAGGGATGGGGGAATGTGTGGGTGAAGGAAGGGATAGAGAGGTGCAGGAGTGGAAAGATGGAGGATGGATGGATGGATGGATGGATGGATGGATGGATGGATGGATGACAGTTGGAGGGTTGCATGAATATATGGATAGATACACGGTTGAGGTGAGGGATGGATGCATTGATGGATGGATTGATGGATGGACAGAAGAAGAGAAAATGAGGAATGGGTGGGTGATTGAAAATGAATGGTGGCTCCTGAGTGAGTTAGTTGGATGGGTAGACTGAAGGACAGGGGGATGGTGGGGAATGCATAGATGGTGATGAATGATATATCGATGGAGGGGGGCCTCCTGGGTGGATTGGATAGATGAATGTTGAATGGACACATGGCTGGACAGGTGCACATGTGGCTGAGCCCATGGTGGGACTATAAGTGAGTGAGAGGGTGAGTGTAGGGGAATAGGGGTGTCATATTGTATTCAAATCAGATTCAAATGGGATTGTATTCAAAGACTGACTGAAGGAAATTGGATGGATGAATGGATGGATGAATATAGGTGAATGGATGAAGATGGATAATGGATGATAGCTGTTGGGGCAGTTTGTCAGTGGTTTGACATGTCAGATCAGTGGGTGGGTGGTTGGATGACCCAATGCAGGGTGAGATTAAAGGAGTTGAAGGAAAATGTGCATAGTATGACCTGTAGTTAAATGGATGGGTCGATGATGGGTGCTGGAATGAATAGTCCTGCCAATAAAAGTGTAAATGGAAGGATGTATGCATTGATTGATGGGTGGTGGGATGGATAATTGTATGGACGCAGGGATTCCCATGCCATCATCCATTGCAGGCACAGAAGAGCCAGAGGAACTGCTCCTGCCTTCAGAGGAGCAAAAACATGAGAAAATCCAAAATGAGACCCCCCCATCTGATGCCCCCCCAGTGCAGACAGTGCTGGGGGAGCTGAAGGTCTCCAGTGTCACATCCAACTCTGTGCAGCTGCAGTGGAGTGTTCCTGAGGGCTCCTTCGACTCGTTCACACTACAGTACCGGGATGCCCAGGGCCAGCCCCAGGCCCTGCCCATCGATGGCGGGTCCCACTCAGTGACAGTGCCGGGGCTGTCCCCGTCCCACCGGTACCGCTTCCACCTGTATGGGCTGCGGGGCAGGAAGAAGACTGACCGTGTCTCTATCGACATTATCACAGGTGAGATGGACAGTCAGAGGGATAGATGGATAGATCAAGAGGCAGATGGATCAAGAGATCCCACCCCCATTCCATCCCCATCTGTCAGTGAGCACCCGCTGACTTGGGCACTACCCAACCAACCATTGACCATCGACCCTTCCACTGACCTGGTGACCAACATTTGCCATCCACTATCATCATCATCATCATCATCATCACCATTGATCTATTATCCGTCATTATCATCCATAATTTTCGTCTCCCATGTATCACCACCATCATCATCATCATCAATCATCTTCCATCCATCCATTCTTCAATCCACTCATCCATCATCTTTCATCCACCAACAGTGGATGGATGAATGGAAGATTGTCCATGGGAAATGAGGTTGGGAGTGACAGAGGCCTGGAGGGATGTGGGAAGAAAGAATCAGAGACAGATATGGAATTGGGTGAGGGCTGGGATGGATGGATGGATGGATGGATGGATGGATGGATGGATGGATGGATGGATGGATGGATGGATGGATGGATGGATGGATGATGCATGATTGTTGTTGGGGGCATTTTGTTCGTGGTTTGACGTATCAAATCAGTGGATGTGTACTTGGATAACCCAATGCAGCGTGAGATTAAAGAAGGAATTCAAGGAAAAGGTGCATGGTATAACCCATGGTTAGATGGATGGGTAGATAATGAGTGCTGGAATGAATGGTCCAGGAGATGAAAGGAGGAATGGATGGATGGATTGGTTGGTGACTGCTGGGATAGACATTTGGAGGGACACAGAATTCCACAGCCATCACCATCCCCTCTCCGTCACAGCTGAAGGAGAGCCAGAGAAACTGCCCCTGCCCACAGAAGAGCCCCAACAGGAGAAGCCCAAAACTAAGACCCCTATTGTTGTAACCCTCTATCTGAGGAATGCCTGATGCAGGCAGTGCTGGAAGAGCTGAGAGTATCTAGCGTCACACCCAGCTCTGTGCAGCTACAGTGGAGTGTCTGTGAGGGTTCATGTGATTCCTTCATACTGCAGTACCAGGATACCCAGGCCAGTGCCAGGCACTGCCTATTGATGGCGGATCCCAATAAGTGACAATGCTGGGACTGTCCGGTCCCTCCGGAACCACTTCCAGCTCTGTGGGTTGCAGACTGGGAAAAGGCTTGACCATGTGTCCTCCAAGGCTATCAGAGAGGAGCAGGAAGGTTACGGGGAGTGGGGAAGTGTGGATGAATTGGTTGGTTTGTAAGTGGTGGATGGATGTTTGGATGGACACATGGATGCATATTCCCATTACCATCTCCTCTGCAATGCAGCCAGCGAAGAGCCCTTGCCCTCAGAGGAGCCCCAACAGGAGAAGCCCAAAACCAAGTCTCCTGCATCTGAGGCACTCCCAGTGCAAGCGGTGCTGGGGGAGCTGGAGGTCTCCAGTGTCACACCCAACTCTGTGGGGCTGCAGTGGAGTGTCCCTGAGGGCTCCTTCAACTCCTTCATGCTGCAGTACCGGGATGCCCAGGGCCAGCCCCAGGCCTTGCCCATCGATGGCGGGTCCCGCTCGGTGACAGTGCCGGGGTTGTCCCCATCCCGTCGGTACCGCTTCCACCTGTATGGGTTGCGGGGCAAGAAGAAGGTTAAGCATGTCTCCACCGAGACTGTGACAGGTAAGGGGGAAGGTCAGTGGGGAGGAAGGGTGGGTGGATGTATGGATGTATGGATGAAGAAAATGGATATATGGAGAGATGAGGGATCAAGGGATGGAGGAATGGGTGATTGGAGGAAGGGATGGAGGAGTGGAGGGATGCAAAAATGGAAAAATGGGTGATTGGGTGGGTGGATGGATGCATGACTTGATCTATAAATGAGTACATAGATGGATGGGTCAATGGATAGATGGATAGTTGAGGATCACTGGAAGGCTATCATATGGATAGATACAGGATTAAAGGAAGAGATGGATGAATGGATCATTGGAGTAAGAGATGGGTGGATGATCAAAAATGGATGGAGTCTCCCAGGTGGGTTTGTTAGATGGATGGAGTAGTAGAAGAATGGATGGATGGATGGATGGATGGATGGATGGATGGATGGATGGATGGATGGATGGATGGATGGATGGATGGATGGATGGACAGCAAATTTGTGGCCGAGCCAGTTGCTAGTTTGTGTCCTGGGTTTTGGAGTTGCATGGAAATGGGGGTGTGGTTGGAGGATTGGATTCAAGGACTGACTGAAGGAAACGGGATGGATGATGGGTGGATGAAGATGGATAATGTATGATGTTTTGTAACGGAAGACTGATGGTTGTTTGACAGATCAGAGCAAATCAGTGATTGAGTGGCTGGATGATAAAAAGGATGGTAAGATTAAAGAAGGAATTGAAGGAAAAAGTGTGAATAAAAACAATGAATAGATGGATGGATGGATG
>WAAE01008735.1:0-34338 GCA_013400495.1 Nicator chloris | reverse complement strand
TAAAATCTGAAAAGCACATTCCTTCAGGAATACTAGACCATAAAAAAACACACCAGCACATCCAAACTGTAATGTGAGTACTAAGATTTTTCCAGCCACACCTAAAGCATCTGAAGATAATCTTTGATGTCCTAAAATAATGCTGCTTAAATGTTTCTTCATACTTTTTAGACTGTGGCAGCTCTCATTTGATCCTCTCATCTAGGTCCCTTTTTCTATTCTTGAATTAAATGTTCTTGACTTTTCCCTTTGCATATTTTCACTGTAATTACTGAACTTTACTTCACAAATAGTTTATATAGAGTCCAGACTTTAAAGAAACATTAAAAACAAGCTTTTTAAAAGCTTCTCAGATACCTAAAAATGCAAATAACCACTAACTACATTTAAGAGTACGGATATCTAATCTGGGGCAAATTTTGTTCCTAGATGATTTGAAATTTTTTTTCCATAGTTTGTCATTTAAATACCTTTAAAGGACCTAACCCAAGTGTGCAGTTCTAGTGTAGTGTTATGAACCAACATTTAAAATCATGGAAGCAGCCTCCAGTCCTGTCATAGTCCAGCTCTGCAGAATTTGAGGACATATTTAAGCATATAAATTATCCCAGTAGAATTAAAGAAACAGCATCCAGCTTTAAACCAGACAGATATTAAAGGAAAAAGGCGTGACAGTCTGCAGAGAGATTGTATTTATAACGTGTATGCAAGTGAGAGGCTAAATTAAGGCTGTTTGGAACCCTCTCAGCCCGTGTTTTGAGCCTGTGCCTGTTTAACTTCAGGCCCCTGAATCAAAATGTGTTAGTGGTCCTGAAGAAACTTTGCCTGCTCCTCTATGCAAGTGGAAACTAGGACTGAAGCAATGAAACATAGCTGATTATTAGAAAGCAAACATATTTTTGAAACACATCTTTTTAAAAAAAAAATATTCAGTTAAAGCATTTTCTGTCTGGCATTACATTGTTAATACTGGTTTGACCATCACAGATGCTAATATGTGATACGTGATCCCTTTGTCAGGGTGATTATACTAAGCCCACATATTGCTAACTCAAAAGTTTTCAACAGCCTTTGCAGTGCCAAGGAAAATGTTTCAGAAATTTTACACTTTTGTCTAGAATCTGAAATCAGAAACCATGCTGAAACCTGGAAAATCATGTGTCTGCACCCTCATTTGCAGACGGAAATATGAGTAGAGTCTTCCCTACAATTTTTATTTCTCTAAAAACCCCGTCTCAACATAGGGTGTATTTAATCACTGACCAGGTCTTCATACAGGTGATAGTATTTTTTGGTGATATGCATCCAAAATGCCATCAGTCATAACTCAGGGAGGGATATGCTGAGGGCATTTGTGGCAGAAAGAGTTGCTTCTCAACACCCTGTGTTTAAATCTAACTTTCAGCTCAGTACAGCTGACTGTAGTGCTGCAAGACTACCTGAAAAAAATATATATCATAAATTTGGCCTTCTGATTGAGTCTGGTATGGGGAGAAATCCTTTTCTAAGAGCTGGGTTGGATGTACTGCAGCACATTTTCAGGTGGATCTGTGTTTTGACCGGTGTCTGTGATGGCAGTACAGGATGGCACACCTTCATTAAATATTTTTTTGGTTGCTGTAGAGAGCTGTGACAGTGAAATATACTTCAGTATATATACTAGCAGCCCAATTACACATCCTAATAGCAGTACAGAGACTGATACTCCTTAACTCCTGTTGCTCTCTTTCTATGCGTCTGCCCATGCCACAGTCACACCCCTGTGCCAAAGTGTAGGTGCACCAAGTGTGGTCTGAAGTGAGAAGATCATGATTCTGACAGGCTGCTACCTTGCCTACATCCTGCTCTCTGAGGCTTGATCTTCTGTCAGAAAACGACAGGTTTTATACTTAGGTGTATCCTAAGTATGAGGCAAGCAATACCAAAATTCTGTGAGAACTGGCATTCAGCCAGTCACAGGCAGATGCAGCAAGAATGAAAGAGATCAGTCCTAACTAATGGCTGCTAATGAAACTCCTGATAGAAGGAATTGTAGGTATGATCCTATAGGAAGCTTCCTAGAAGTGAACATATAATTCCTCTCTTAATCTATTTTGGTTCTGAGTACTTAATTGTGAAGTTTTATGTCTTCTACAATGTCTGCAAAGGTCAGTCCACACCTAACCTGAGTCTACACCTTTCTTGAATGTAAATAAGGGCAGATCTCAGCATGGTTTAAATTCTTGTAATTTTATCTCCACACAGAGAGAAATGTGAAGTTCATTGAGGTTCTCAACTAATTCGTTTCCCATTAGAGCTGGAAATGCTTTTAAAGAATGCAAGGACCTGATACTCAAAAAAAAAAAAAAGAAAAAAAAAAGAACAAAAAGCCTGCCAAATATAGATGTTATATTTAAAGCCTGTAAATTTGAAGGGTGGATGGCACAGAACCATCCCAGATTTCCAAACCAGGGGACTGATTGGATCAGGCAGGCAGCTGACAGGGAAATTTTAATCTCTGAAGAGCTGGAATGGCAGACAGGAAGAAGAGAGAAGGATGAATGACTAAAAGCAAACCAGTACCTGCATTACTGCTTTTGGAGGATGCAATCTCACAAATATGTGCCTTGCCTGAGGAGTCAGCATCCTAATAAAGAGGCTGGCTCAGCCCACGTGGGAGGCAAAGCAGCAGTTAAACCTCCTGCTGGCTGGATCCTATGGGCTGTTTTCCACACATTGCAAAATTTCTTCCTAATCCTTGCAGGCCAATATGCTTCTGAACACTAGAAGAGCTCCCCTCAAAGAGCACTCTTCAAAATGATCCCCTTTGTGAGGCTGCACCAGTGAAAGCCATTGGGTTCTCCCCCATGAGATGAGATTAGAGGATAAAGAAATCTGAGGGAAGTTTTAAATTCATAAAGCTACCTAGTCCCCATTCCAAAAAATTCTTTAGAAAGCTTACATTAATGTAAGTTTCTTATCATCTCATTGTCCAGGATGCTATCTGCCATCCCAGTATTAGTCCTCAACAGATCATCACTGCTGATGCAGGCATTTCAAGGAAATGAAGGTTTGGAGTTGCACATGTGCATTATGGCTGGGTATAAATAATGGTGTAGATATTGTTAGGGAATGATCAAGTCATTTAACTAAAGCTATTTAACCACGAATATTTAAGATGAAATTGCAAGATGATTTCTAGCCCCCCAAGCATTATGTTTGCCAAATGCTCTCCTGTTAGCTCTGGCAGACAAGTTGTTGGCACCAGATTACACTTTGACAAAGCTCTGAAGGTGTTGTATGATTCAGAGCACCTAAATCTATATGAAATGGGTGAAGGCCAGGTGAGGATGTGACACAAAATCTACAAGGTCTATTACACATTTACTTCAGCTTTACCTTTTCTAGTTTGAATTTCTGCTGCCAACTTCTACATGGTGAAATGGTATGAAAAACAACACTGCCAACTTGGCAAGAAATTATGAAACCCTAAATTTCTTTTGGTTCTTAAAAGAATTTCTGGTTTTTTTGGAAAGGTTGGGTTGGTAATAGGACATGTAGGGGAAGCCTCCTGATGGGGCATTGGAGGGTTGTTTGTATTCATTCAACAAGCAGGGCCAAGAGCCTGTAGCTCTGTCTGCCTGTACTTGTATTTCTATCCTGCTGTTGCATGTCTGTAGCATCTGCCACATCTGCTCCTGCTTCTCTGCAGATGCTCACCGAGTCTGCACGGAATCTGGTCACCCTCAGCTCTCATAGAGAATTAAGGGTTTGTCTGTACTAGATTTTGAACTGTAATTCAAATTTGAATTGTTTGCCTTTGACGTGTATTGAGTGTACATGTAACACTCAGAGCCACTTTTTCTCAGAGCAGTAAAACTGATACCCATTGTGCCAGCTTTTCAAAAATAGTTTAGCAGTTGTTGGTAACATAATAAGTATCTCTAATTCAGATCCCAAGTTCATATTACCAAGTGTCTCTTGGTTACCTTCTGAAAAGTCATGACAATTTTCAAGCTCATCTGACTCTTACTGAAACGTCTAGACTCTGCAGAAACTTCTTACACAGAAATGCTGTTTCAGCCTTGCCTTGTCTCTAGGCAAATATCTATTTGCTTACTGAACATTGATGGGCCCTGGGCAGGGCAGTGACAGACAGTTTACATAGATTGTGTGTCACTAGCTCTGAGGAAGAAAACTCAAACCCAAACTTGTGTCAATTTTGAAGTGGAGCTGAATTGTGGGTGGCTGTTTCTTGCTATCCAGAATTCAGAGAACTTGTGGAGTTACGTCTCATAATAATTTCCATCATAATAGTAATGGAAATGAACTTATAGAGGACTTTCGATGTTGGTTTTTAATAAAAAGTTCTGCTCAACCTGACTTATAAATTCTCCTTGAGTTCCTGCAGACAATAGACAGGTCCTTCTCAATAGACAAGGACCCTGCCTTTTAACTTCTCCTTTTTTATGTTCTACCTGCATTTTCTATGATCTCAGGCTGTATGGACTCACTACAAAGCAGAACACAGCACAAATATCTGAAGTCTCACAAACAGCTATTGAAATAGCAAAGAGCAAAAATAAACAACAAAATATGTGGGTTCAAATAAAAACCTTGATAGATATTAGCTAATGTTTGAGCTGGCTTTCAATCTGACCTTTTAATGCAACATTGTAACACAAACAGTACCAACCTCCATCTTTGTACAGGTTTTGTTTCTGGGTTTATTTTTTACGAGGTTAAAAAAAAAGATTCATGCTAGTGATCAGGAGTGCAAGAGAAAGGTTCAAAGGCAAGACTTGAAATGACTAAGAACAGAGGATAGGAAAAAATAAAATGCAAAGAGGTAAATTTAGGGAAGATAACATGGTTTTAATCATTACATAATCTTTGATGTAAGAATATCATGAAGACATGCCAAGTAAGATAGAAAGTAAAAACGCTGGTTGTCTCCAGAAAGAGTTAAGTATTTGTTTTTGGAGGAGAGTACTGGACGTGAAATCATAGAAAGGAGGACAAGGGAGTTTGAAATGCAGTTTAAGTATTAGACAGGGCCAGTAAAAGAGGAGGGAAGAAAGAGCCAAAGAGCTAAGGGTAGGGATATGGTATTTAGAAATGGGAATGTAAAAGTGAAATGTGGGAAGGATGCTATACAGGCAGGTAGGGGTAAGAGATGAAAGAGAAAGAGGAGCAGTTTAAACAAAGATACTAAATGTCAAATTGGGAACTTCAAAAGAACAGGTCAGAAGAGACACTGATAGAAAGGGAAAATGGAGACACCTGAAGGAGAGAGAGATTATGTCTTGTTACCAGTTCTCTTGGACATCCTGGGAGACTGCTGGAAAAAGCACTGCTCACCCTCCTCTACAAAAGGAAAAGACAAAAAGAAATAATGACATAATAAATGTTTTCAGCTAAATGAAGCAAGGATTTGGGAAAGCCACTAAATACAGCAATGGAGAAATTATAGGACCTATGATCACGAGGATGTGTACCAAGAGGGTGATACTGGCTGATACATGAGACAAATCAGAAATATGACCTGCAAAAGATAATATTAGAAATAGGGAGAGTAAGGAGGAAAGCAGCTTGCCAGAAGGTTGGGCCAACAATCCTAACATTAACATTAGAATATCAATGAATATAAAATGATAAAGGCAATGGATGAAAAAGAGGTGGAAGTGTGTGGGGAAAGAAATAGAATTTTGAATTGCTAAGTATCATATTGCATCATTTATACAAGTTAGAAATAGGAGGCACTAAGAAAAGCAGGCTTTCATTGTCTCCTTGCATGACAGAGGCAGCCCCACAGCATCTCTCTCAAGAGAAGTGACTTCAAATGAGAAATCCAACAACTAGTTACCACATGTCTAAGTAATTCTTGAATAGCAAGTGTTTTGTAAGAAATTCTCCAGAGCAAGAACTTCTCTTTCAGCTTTGCTCAGGGACCAGGAGAGCAGAGACATCTTAATGCCCTCCTCAGCAATCCTGGGTCCCACAGTCTTCAAACAATAAACCATGAATTATTTCATTTGGCATTTGGGGTGAGGTTGCACCATCCCATCGGACCACAACTTTCTCAGACAGATGAGTCACTACCTGGATGATTACAGCCAAGCATTGGCACAGCACACAGAGCAAGGTATGCATGGAAGGGGAGGATGCAAACCAGCTCTGGTACTCACCTCCCCAGTGACACAGCCACCACTTGTGGGCAGGCTGACAACTCACACGGATTGTAGCTACCTATGGGCTCATGGGAGTGACCTGTTCCCCTTGGTGCTATTCATGCACAAGGCTGGAATATTGTGGCAGAGGCAGCATGACATGAAAGCTTAGGAAGAACGTGACTTGCAGCTGAAATATTGTAAAACACAGAAAGCCACTTTAAAAATTGTGCCTCACTCAACAGATTTGGTAATTCAGTGTGCTATTTATCTATTTATTAACCTTATGGATCACACTAATTTGCAATTTACACTCTTCCATTTTGCTCAGAGAACAGAGGTGACACAGCTATGAGTAAGTTGGCAAGACACTACTGGCTTCCCCACTCTGCCTTAACCCAGATGTTGTATGGTTTTAACTAGACCAATGCAGTTAAACAGCTACATTTGAAAGGAGAAAATTCAGCTCAAATAGAGTAACTGTGCTACCAAGAAGGGAAATGAGCTACACCTGAATTCCTGTTTCTATAAACTAATGATCTAGTTATACCACAGTGCAGTTGTATCAGGAAAAGGGAATCACATGTCTATACCACACTGCTTTACCAGCATAAAGGCTGTGTGTAAAAACAGGCTGGCTGACACAAAGCTGTTATATTTTCATCTGTTGCAAAGATTTTTTTTCTGTTGTTAATGAATGCATTGACAGAAGTACACTGTCACTCATCCCACTGCAAAAATTTGTTAGATTTGTTTGCTTATTAATTGGCTAGGCTTGGTTCTGATTTTCAAGGAAGGGTCCCCCAAAACAGACATATTAAAACATCTACATACAGATACGGAGTTCCTTGCGTAAATATAAAAACTCTTCTCTGGCCACAGCAGCATTCAGTGCCCAATGAGAACTTTACAAACCCTTCATTTAGCAAATGTCTCCCAAAAATAAGAAGCACCAGCTTTTATTGATATTAAAGGAATAAAATAATATGAAACACTGTCATTACATTCCATGGTTGCCCAGTCACCATACATTTCAGTTAAGTCTTGAGTAGGCCAATATTATTCTACCAATAAACACAGCCACCAAAAAAAACTTGAAGGTATTTTACTAATATTCTAATGTTATAATTTAAGTTTACAAAAATATTGCACATAAAATTTAAAATCACTGAAGACTTTGTGTGTTTGAGGGTATTATTCTCAAGATTTGTATAATAATGTGAAACCATCGACTCATTTACTCCCTTGATTGCTTAGCTATCAAAACGTCACAAATCTTGGATGTACAAGCACACATGGATTGCTCTCCTATAAATCCCTGACTGCCTCCTCTCTTCCATCTTTGCCTAAGGGTGCAAAAAGTTATTTCCTTTTACCATTAGGGGTGAGAAATCTTCTTTCAGCAACAGTTTTAAAAGAAGATGTAGTTTTATAGACCTGAAAAGTATCCAGAACTGCACACACAGTAACACACACACACAAAAATCATAGTGTAATATTTCTTACAGTTTTCAAAACCCTATGCATTTTTAAAGAGCATACTTATTTTATATATTACTTATCTCAAGAATGTACCTGAGGATGGCTTTATTATATCAAATGTACTTTCCAAATATTTTTTGCCTTTTTTGGCCTTGTCTAGACATCAGTTATATTTTTAAAATTTCATATTTTCAGTTCCCACTTCTAGAAGTCACTTTTGGATTACCAAAAGCAACCTCACTGACTTGATGGTGAAGAACATAATCACTATCTAACCATAGCATGAAGTAGAAAAGCTACAGAGAAAAAGCACATTATTGTCCATACTAATATTAAAGTGTTAAAGAAAACGACTGCCTTAGTTACCTGCCTTTTGTAGTAAAGGTTCTTCATTTTAAATATGATGCAGTCTATTCTTCCTCTCCCCCCAAAAGATACCACCCCAAGATGTAAAAAGCCAGTGTCCTGGTGGTTTACCTTGACAATGTAAAGAAATCTCCAGCTCAAACTATGTGCACAGGCTAAACTGACAAACATTTACACAGCACACTGCTTCCTTTTCCACTGTTAGCATTTTGGATCTGGGAGTCTGCATCTCCCCATGACAAATACCTGAAACAGCAACAACTTCAGAATGGATTTCATTTTTATTGTCTATAAATGTGACCAAAATCCAAGCAAGAAGAAATATTTGGGCTCCTAAATAATTTTGAAAGCTATAGTGTTGGAATATAAAGTATCTGACTTACAGAACCAGTTTCAGTGACTGCATTTTAGCTTGGTTTCTCAGAATGAACTAGGAGGCTAGTCTTAGGTCGTATATTCTCTAAAGATACAGGATTTCGACAGGCTGTATGTTTTTTAAAGCAAGTTCCACAACTCACCTTCCAAGCCCAGGCCAAATTAGGAAATCCTTCCTGTTGTTTTCATGAGGGAGTATGACAACACTCAGTAATTCACTTCCTTCCTTTCCAGCTAACCACGTTATTTCCCATCTCCTGATTTTCTACGCCTCTTCTTGCAAAAGTTACACTTGTAGAGTGAACCCTTGTTTAACAAAGATTTGCTGCTTACATATGCGAGTCTTTCTCATTCAGATCCAACACTTTCACACTCTGAATTCTCTCAGAAGGAAACAGACAATTTCTTTATCTAGAACCCAGGCCAGTGAGGGCCACATGGAGTCAAATCATAACAACTTACACATTTACTATATGGATAAGAGAAACTTTTCCCTAAACTTGCCTTTAGCAGAAGAAGCTGTTGCAATGAAATAGATTTTAAATCAAAAGATGACTATAGGAAAATGATCTACAGATGTCTGTGGGATTTAGATGAACTTCAAATAAGCTTAGTGAGAATAGAAAGTACTTTGCATAAGCTTGTTCTAAAGTATTTAAGCAAGCAGAATGTGACACAGATTGTTAATTTAAAAGATTTTGCATCTGTATTTTAAAATAATAAATACCTAGAAGAGAGAAATCAGAGAAGTATCTTTTTCACAGAATCTGTAAATCTTCATGTAGGACTTTGTTTATTGGGATTTCAACAGAAATTTCTTATTTAATCAGAATATCCTTTGGATGGAATTACATAAAATACTTCACAACAAGAAACCAGAAGTTTGTGGGGTTTTTTTGGAAGGGGTTCTAATAAAATGTTCATACAGCCAAAAGACTCTTCTCACCAACCCCAATATTTTCACTGTCTTCCAACAATCTGATACATTTTCGGAAATTATTTCACAAATGGATAAAGTGTCCTACACCAGAAAAAAAAAAAAACCAGTAAACAAAGCTATAGCCAAACTATTTATTTAAAACTAAAGAGTCACATATGCATGAGATTTTTTTCTCATGGTTTAATTATAGGCAGCATAATAGATTTTTTTTATTATGCAGGCTTCCTAAAGAGCATCCATAAAATATTTCTTCTTCCTCTCAATTAGAGAAATTATTATTTCCAACTCTTGAAAAAATATTTACATTTATAGATATGGAAAATATTTTAAACAGGTTTTGAAAAAAGCCAGAAGGTCACATACACTGTAGATTTTGGCTCTGATATTACATTGTGTGAAATGCATACTCAAAGACATGTAAATGTACCGTGATTTACACAACTTCACACTGCAATCATGCAAACAGCACCCTTGTTAATGGGACTTGTAGTGATAAACTGCATTAGTGCATTGAATCCTACAGCAAAGCCGCCAAGTACTGAAAATAAAACAAGAGCTCAGTGAGGTTTTTACTGCAGGTACTGGGGGTTTTTTCTGAATTTACTGCAGAAATACATGGAGTTGCACAGAAAGACCTACATGAAATCTATGCACCAAAAAGGCTGAAAAGGAGAGAATGACCTTCCTTTTTGACCTCTTCAAAGACCAAGAAAAGGTCTGTTTGTCTTTTTAGTCTTGGATAAATAATTACGCCATTCAAGTGTATCCACACATGAGCAGTTTTAAGAAAACAAACCAACAAAGCTGTGGTAACTTTCTGCTGTTCATCATGTGCTGCAAGAGTAAATGATGGCCAGAATTCTTTATGAAGGGTGAAAAATATTTCTTTTTAAAATGCCTTACTTCTCAGAATTTAAACATGTATTTTCTGTGTTACTCAATTTTGTGTTTATGTATCAAAAGCACCAAGGTCATAAATATTTACTACTCTACTGTCAAAACCCCAAAACACCAGTGAAATTATTGATGTGTAGAAGCCCTAGTCTCTTCTTGAAGAAAGAATTCCAAGTGGTCAACACTTTATCCCGAGTGCACCAAACTGCTCCAAGAATTTATCTTGCTTCCGCTGTACTCATTACAGTTAGCATTTTAAGGGTTCAGCTTACTCCTTCTCTCCACCTCAAATACGTGTTATTTGCTCCTGATTTTGTGGAAAACTTCAGTTCATAGCCCTTTTTCATAGTTTTGTTATGTTCATCTAGGCACCTGAGCAAAACACACCACAGAACATTTCAGCAATGCTTGTTATTAAACTGCCTATCTTTGATTATATTATTTCTTTTTTCCAATAACATGCTTTCCCACTTTGCTAAAATATTTATTCACAGGCTACACGTTGAATAAAATTCTCCAAGTCAGCTAGGGAATCATAAAGAGAATTATCTGTGTCTTGACTTCTGAGAAACTTTCGAAGGGTATCTAAAGCACTCAAAGCCTCATTTTTGGATGGTAAAAGCTGTTCAGCTCCCTGAAGTTGATCACCTTCGTCCTTATCTTCATCACCAACAAATGTCTCAGTTTTATCTGATGCACTTTCTTTGGCACACATCCTTTCATTATTTCTGGGCACTTCATAAGTTAGCAAGCCATCATCTAGAGCTGCATATTCTTCCAAAGACAAACCTTCTGGAAACTCTACTCCAGCTGCTTGTGCATGTGCAATCAAATCAAAATCACTTTCAACCCCATTGTCATTATCATCTGTTTCAGTTTCTAATTTGAAAGTTGCTCCATTGTAACTTTTTACAATAGTCTCTGGTGTTACTTCCTTCCAGCACAGGTACAGCATCTCAATTGCATCAAGAAGGGTCAGTATAAACTCTTTATTACTTTCTATACAGTCAACAAATCTCTTGATAAGACAGTGCCTGTATTTAACCTTCAGACTTCTGATAATCTTTTCTTTCATAGCTATATATGAAGAAGAGTCTGGAGGAAAGAACGCTAATTTGACAGACTTCAGGTTCTTTACTTCTTTGTGAGCTGGGAGAGAATCAACAAAAATAACCACTTGGCGCTGCTGTGCTTGAAATCTGTTATCGAGTTTATGCATCCACTGTTCAAAGAGTCCTGAAGTCATGCATGCCTTATCATTTGCTTCATAATCCACTGGCAGCGATTTCACATCTTTGAAAGAGTGTGGACTTTTGCTTTTTCCTATAATGAGCAGTGGGAGTTTTTCAGAGCCATCCATATTTGTACCCACCACTACAGTGATGCTCTCTTTGCTTTGTTTACCTACAGAACAAGTTTCCCCTTTAAATGCAAACGTGTTATGTGGTAACATCCGATAAAACAAACCAGTCTCCTGTATGTAAAACACATTTTTTGGCTGGTAATCATTTAAATAATAAAGAAGAACATTTTGGTACCAAAGAGTTGAAGCACCCACTACAGGAGTAGCAGCTGCTTCTACAGGCTGAGCTCTGAAAACTAAACCATACCTCGACTTGAAACGATCGAGCCAGCCATTGCTGCATTTAAAATCACTGTGTCCAAGCTTCTGGGCAAAATCATTCGCCTTAAGGCGCAACATAGGGCCATTGACCGGCACATTCAAGCACTGTGCAACTCTGTACCACTTCATCAATGCCTCCTCCAGGTCAGCATAAAAAGCAGTCCTCAGTCTTTTCCTTTTAGGATCAAACCGCAAAGTTTCAAAGGCTTCCAAAACTTTTTCCTTATTCTTCATAATCGAAGACAGGGAGTTCCTCTTGATGCCATACTTGGCTGCAACGTCCGCCTTTTTCTTGCCGCTCTCCACAGCGCTTATGATGTCAATTTTCTCTTCGATAGATAAGCTTTTTTTCCTCCTCACTGTGGGTTCGGGCAGAGCCTCTGCCATGGCACGGACCAGCGTCTCCCAGGCGCGCTCATCCGCGCCCACAGCCGGGCAGGCTCCTTCTGTGCCGCTCCCGCTGCTTTCCCAGCCGGCGGCCCGATCTCACGGGCACTTGGAGAGGCCGGGGCAGCCTCCAGGGCGGTGCCGGCAGTGGTTGCCATGGCTGCGACCATAGACATGACGGCCTAGAGAGGCCGCCGCCGTCATCCCTTTCCGGCCCGGCGCTTCCGGCTCCTGCTGCCGCCGGGGAAGGAAGAAAATAAAGCTTTAGAGGGGCCGCCGGCGCCGCCCTGCCCGGCCTCCTCCGTCCCCCCCTTCCCTCCCTCCGTCCTGCCCTCCTGTCCCCCGCAGCAAGACACCCCTGGGGCTGCAGCGGCGTCGCCGGCAGGTGAGGGCCGGGCCGGGCCGGGGCGGCCACTGGGCCCGGGTTCGGGGAGGGCCGGGCCGCGCCTCCCGCTCCGTCCCGTCCGACGTGTCACCCGCGGGAGCGGCCGCCCTTCCCCGGGCTCCGCCGCGGCACCGGCAGTGCCCAGCGGGTCGGGGTCGGCGTGGCTCGCACGCCCCGCTCCGGGGGTGCTGGGCGGCCGGACAGGGAGGGCAGCGCCCGAGCTCGGGAGCAGGCGGGTTCCACGAGAGAGAAAGGGCTCTGTGTTGGTGGAGGAAGAAAGCTGTAGATGCTGTGTAAATTTTGTGCCCCTGGGAGTTATTCCACACCCTGGCAATTACTGTTTTAAGTGTGCCAATTTGTGTTTTGCTTACTGTTCTTAATGCATGGAAACTCTGTGGTGTTGTGTGACAAGCAGGTGTTGCAAGTGGTACTGTCTCCAAACTACAGGCAGTTTTTCCGGTATTTCTTATAGTACCTCTCTAATAGGTTATTTTTGACCGAAACCTCCTAATAGCCTTTCAACTTGCATGAAAGTCTTTAGAGAGGATAATTCTGAACATCCAGCCCAGGATGCAGTTTCAGTTTCTCATGTGCGGTTTTTATGCTTGGTGGAAAAGGTAGCAAGGCGTTATCACTTTGCAGTCGGTGGCTCTGTTACCTAAGAGTTGATTCTCTAGAGAAGATAACAGAAGGGTTCTTTTTGCAGGGCTGGAGAAGGATCTTATTTGATCGGTGCAACTCCAAAACTTTCTGAATCGTGTATATGTTTATGTAGGTATGTGTGTGTGTACGTACACACACAGTTGAAATGTCAGGAATAAGAAACACAGAAGAGTGTTAGATCGGAAAAACTGGAAGCTGAGGCAGTAGCTTGATCAGCTGCTTTTTTCTGATTTGGTAGAAGCTGAAACCATAATGGGAGCCCATGGGTTAGCTAATCTGGAGACGAGCAGAGCATTAAAGTGTTTAGGGGTGGGTTGCTGTAGCATATGGAGAGTGAAAGTCAGCAGCCCCGTTCTCCAGTCTTTGTCTCCGTCATGTCTTCGAACTCCCAAGCATAATTAGATCTTGCAAGTGGAGCAGCCAGGGAATTCAAGAGCATTAAGAGGAAACGATGGTGTGATTGCAGCATGAAATGTTTAATACTGTTCTTTACAGTCTCTTTAAAAAAGTGCTTGATCCCTAACTTGACAAGAATTGGTGAAAGTGTTCTTAGTTAGAAATTGAAATTAGGAAAACATCCATAAAATGGTCATTTTTTCCACCAGCACTAGGATTTTCTGCAGTGTTACAAAAATTTACATTCTTTATGCAGTTAAGTAATTAGACAACAAGAAAAGTGTGTAATAAACTTCATCTTAGACAGAAGATATCTTGCTGTTGCCCTATTGGCACTTAATTTAGGAGAAATGTAAATGAAGGAACCAGTGCATCTTGCTTAGAAAAGCAGATCTGATTGTTGAGAATCCCATGGTTCTTATTTCTTAGACCATCAATCATTTACCTAAGTGATGTAAGTATGTGAAGAATATACTTCTTATTAAAAATTAATTTATTGTTGATGACATTTACTTCATATTTTCATGAATAAGCAAGTATGAATTTGCCTTTTTTATGAAAAGTACATAAGCGTGCTCTTATAACCATTAATTATAAATGGTTAAATGTCTCTTTGTGTCTCCATCCTAGAAGAAGCTTACTAAGTTGTTCATAAGTTCTTGCTTTGTTTTGCTTTTTACTTTGCCAGTTGAAGAAATGATACATAAGTCCCCAGGACTCAAAAATCATGTGGTTTTATTTATGGTGAGCAAAACTTAAAATTACTGAGGCGGTAATCCAATATGCATTTAAGGTAGCTTCACCATGGGGGAAATGATTCTTAGTCTAGTCTGTGCCTTCTGTTCTACTGTGGTGCAGTATTTGTGTGGATTTGCAGAATTGGTATAGTAGGGTAAAAGAGAACCCAGAAGAGCAGGAGTGATAGGGACAGGGTTTCAGTTCTTGTCAGAATATGGATCAAGAGTGTTTTTTCCAAATAGAATCTCTTTGAGTTGTTCTGTTGCAGCAGATAGCAAATGTCCTGGTACACCAGTCACCTAATGTGTTCTAAAGTTGTGGCTGCTTTAGTGAAGAAACAAACCAAGCCTTGGACAGCACAATCCGTGCTGCATTGGGGATTAGCGGCCTCTCATAAAGAACAGACCTTTGTCTGGCACCTGCAGGAAGTACAGAGATGCAAAAGTCTGTATGCATTTCTGAAGTGGAACCTTAAATGATATATGTATGTGGATGTTGTGATTACCACAATTTCACAAGTGTCTTCACTTCTGAATCTTGGTGAAAGTGTAGAAAGTTTTCATCCTTGCATCCAATATTTGATGTTTACATCTCCATTTTTTTTTTGCTATAGAAGCAGTAATCAGGAAGTTCTGTAGTTAAATATGAATGTGCAGTTGAACTTTTTATGAAAGCCACCTTTAACCTACGTTTTTTCACCTTCTCATGTTTTGAAGTTGATCACTGTGATCCTGCAGAGCTGTGTTGAAACTCTTAGCACTACTTGTAGGAAAAGAACACTACAAAAAAATTGATCATGGAGGGTAGTTGTAACACAAATGGTGAATTCATTTTGGTTTTAAAAAATTAATTATTTGCTTTTATGCAGTGTCTTCTGCACGGATTTGTGAGAGGGTTCTTGCCCCACATTCTTAAATCTATCAGAAATGTTTTTGCCTGTAGCATTTAATAGTTTAGAACAGTGTTACCATGGTACATAGGCTTGTATGTGATGTACAAATATAATTCCAGAAACACTGATGTGGTAGAACTGAAGAACAGATTGTCTTAATGAAGGCTCTACTACAAGATGGATTTAGCTTTTTGTTAAGCAAGTAGAGCAAGAAAATCACACTTATTCTCCCATTCTATAATGTAATTGTTTTAGTTACTCAGAAATAAGCTGTTAAGCACAGAGGTTGTTTTCAGGCACAAGCAGTGGCCAGGACCATGTTGGCAAACAACATCTCTGCTGTACAGTCTTCCATGTTCAAAAGAAATATGAAAAATTAAGAAAGCTATAGAAGGATTTAAACTTATTTCTTAATTACTTCAAAGGGAATTTTATATTGATCGTAGAAAAATCCAGCTTTGTTCAGTGATAGCCCGGAATGAACTGTTTTTCTGGAGAAAATCTCTTATGTATTTGGTTTTCCAAAATAAACTAATAGGTTATCTAGTGTAATATGATCTAGATGATTCAGTTTCTCAGCCTTTGTGTCTTTACTTAATTTTCCTTGCTATGTTAGCTGCTTACCTGATTAATTATTTGCTTTAATTAGAATGTTTTATAGCTCAGGAATTTGAAACACAATATAAACACAAATAGTAATCTCTGTAATTTTTCTTAATCTGGTATGTGTCTGAACATGTATTAAATGGTGCAAGACTTAATGAAGTCATGTGTGATTATATGCAATACTGGCAGATTGATTAATTTTTAATGATTGGTTGTCTCCTCCTCTCAAACAGCTGAGTGAATTGTGGTGTCACCTGTAGTTACCAGCTATTTGGAATCAAGTTTAGATCCAATTGAGATACTTTCTTTACTTAAGCTAAGATTGTGTATGTAATTAATCTTTCATGATCACTATATTCACAGAGTTGATTTCTTGCACATCTGCTCAGTGTTAACAACTTTCTTTGCCTCTGTAGCTGAGATCTTTTTGAGGCTAAACTGAAAGGGATTCTGTTTCTAGTAGACACAACAGACTTAACAACTTAATAAGTTTCAGTGGACTAACATCAGTATAATATTGCAATGTTTGGATAAATCTTATGTCTTGACAAAATGGTGATCTTTGCAACGGTAGGACACAGTCAGTGAGTGTATTGTTGCAGGTGGCAGTATATATATCAGCTGAAGACCCTTGTTTGACTTCCAGGGTTTTATGTTGCAAGCTTAGTTGTCTGTGGGAAAAGGTTGCTTTGGCAGTGGAAGCTTACACTAGACTGTATTCCTAATCTCTCTTAGATTTTGGAGAGCTAAAGACCTGGTCACCATCAAAAGAAGGAGGTTTCACTCTGCTTTAGCAGAACTTGTAAAAGAAATGTTTTCTGAAAGCGTGCTTTGGTTTCTGTGAGGTGCAACCTCCAGCTCCTTTCATTTCAATTAATGCATGCCAAACCTATTTGGTTTTCAGGTATGTCAGAACACAGCAGTGAATCCACAACACTTGATGAGTCTCATCCGTCTGCAGAAGAGGTCCAGTCTGGCTCTGAGGTGATTGGGTGATAGTTATATTAGTGTAAAATCAACCAATCCTGACAAGTTTCAGATTCCCAAACATTCTGCTATATGTAGCACAATGCTGTTAGTATGCAGATAGGAGTTCAGGCATCTTGAATGGGTGGGGTTGGTTTTGAGACACCATTAAGAGCAGGACAATTAATTCATAGCAAAGGATTACTTCAAGCCAGTAGCCTGTTGCTGTGCTGCAGTATTTGTTTTGTAAGCTAAAGAAATTTAGGCATGGTGGAATCTGTGTGAGTATTGCAGGAAGAAAGGGTTAGTATTTAAAAGGCATCAATCTTTGTGTAACCTCACTATAACAAGATACTGTATCTACTGCTTAAAGAGTGAATCTTTTTTTCCCTGAGAGCAGATACAGCTTGTACCTTCTCTATGGAGAAGTCTGTGACATACTTGAATTATGAACAAATTCCTCAGGTTCCCAATACTATTTAGCTAATCAGGTGTGTTTGGGATGCTCTTTCAGAAAGATAGTCAACATTTTCCTGACTTTTCTAGAGTAACAGTGAAAATACGTAATGCTGGCTTTGTCACTATTGGAGTTTCAGTGACAGTGAATTGTTTTTAAACTTTCGGTAAAAACAAAATAGTGATTCTATTTAGCATATTTCCAAATCTGTTATTTGTAAACACAGATGTACAAAGAAAATACTGATAGTTAGTGAAGGATGATTCTGTTTTTTCAAAATAAGATGTGCATCTGAAATGCAATGTTTTCCTCTACTACTTATGTCATTCATGCCTAACACATCAATACAAATGTAGGAACTTATTTAGATTTACTTTAGGTTGCTTATACATATCATAAATTTTCTTCTGAGGAATCAATTTCTTTGTATGCTTAGTTTAAGTCAGCTGTGGGCTATACTTGCCAAAGAGAGACTTGATTCTGCAATCAGACTCCCTATTTCAACAGAAATGCTGCTGTGGTTTGGTGGTTTTCTCTTAGATCAGTAACCTTACCATGATTGTGTGAAGTTATAGGAACACACATCCACAGGTAAAGAGAAATGGCTGCTGGATTTGGCAGTAGCCTAGAGTCAGAGTAAGTATTTTGAGATACTGCACTGCTCAAGTAAGCTGATGCTGTGGGCAGTCCTTCATGCTCAGTAGTTTCTTTACTGCATTACTACCTGCTGTGATTCATAGGCACAAGTGTTGGAGGTGTGCCTGCTTTGGAGAATTGATGGGAGTGGAAAAATTACCCATCCTCTTTCTGAGCACAGATCAATTTCTTTTGATCTGCAGTGTTTCCAGAATCTTGTTTGCTGTACAAATACCTTGTTCTGGCTCTGGTGGGGGAAGGAGGTGGAGGGATGATAAAAGCTGCTGAGGGGAAGAGATGGGGGAGAAGGGCAAGGACTGTTTCTTGACAGCAGTGCAAGCTTAAACTGTTGATTAAAAGGGAGATGGTGATTTCTTGCTATGTCTGAGTTAAATTAGCAGTTTATCCCACTTCCCCTTTCCAGCTGCTCATTTCATGACTTTGGTGCTTGTCTGACCTCATTGCAAACTGATTGAACTCACTGAAGGTGGAAAATTAACCTGGTGAAAAGGTCTGTTGCCAGGCTAGTGAGTTGTGTGTGGTGACTGCAGTCAGGTGAGTGTTGGGGTGGTGAGGCACTCTGTGGTTCACAGTAGAGACTGGAAAGGTAGCGTGGTGAAATGTCCCCTTTTCAGCAATGGGAAATCGTAGTTCAAACATAGCATAGAACTGACATTCCATTACCAAGCAAGTAATTTTTTGCTTTCTCTGAACTAGATACATAGGTCTGACTCAAGTAGGAATGCCAAAAAAATAGGTGAATTGCTAGTAGTCCAGAGAAGCTGATGAATTTTTGTTTTCTATTATATATATTTGAGGTGTGTGCATATGCATTGAGCATGTATATCTCTGAATAAAAGCATAAATATATATCAATGTCAATATTTGCAAAATTATTTGAGGTTCTTGTTGAAAAGCCCCAGTTTGAGTATTTGTTTTTCTTTTAATTAGAGATGCAGCTTTGTGTGTGATCCCTAGCAAAGTGCCCCTTGACAGAAGAGGACTTTTCCTTTGCACCATGTTCTCTGATAAACTGCAGAAAGAGGAACAAAAATAGCTGTGAACACAACATGGCCTATGCTAATGCTTCTGTACTGTGCAAGTAGCTGTGACAGGCCAAGCATTTTGAAAAATACCTCACTTGACCGTATCAAGTAGAAGTGTCTTAGAACTTAAGCACATGTGAGATTTAGAGCAAACTTAAGAAACTTGAGCTGTTGGACAGATTTCCCAAATCAAAATGTAATGTGGCAGGTAACTACAAGATCTAGTATAATGATGTTGTATAGCAACTCTGTCAGGAGCAGGGAGCTGGACTTGATGATACTTATGGGTCCCTTACAACTTGAGATGTTCTGTATTCTATGAAAGGAAACAAATTACTCTTGTAAAAGTACTCGTAAAATAAGGATAGGCCTTTTGGTGTGCTTCAGTAGAAGCACATTTATTGGAGCCCACAGACAGTGACTAGTTAGAAAAAGTCTTGAGAGGCCTCAAAACTAATAAAGGAAATCAGGCTCATGAATGTAAATAGTGACATGTGCAAGTGGAAGAAATATTAGCAATTGGGTGTGACAGAAGATGTTCCAATTAAGAATTATTCAAGTGATGCTCAGTAAGTACCAGTAAAATCTTTGTGTTACATTCATACTCTGTAAAGCTTCACCTGTGGTTGGAGAAGCTGATGGTACTTCAGATCCTGATCTCAGGCTGGGCCTCTTCCTGACCCTTGAACTGAAAAGAGCTGGTTCAGTTTGATGATTTAAGAGCTTTAAGGGTAGAAGGGTACCTGTTCTCAAGTACCTGTTGATGGTGCACCTGGTCTTGCCTGTCTAGCACAAGTGTATGGGGCTGGTTTGAGGACTTCAGACAACTTCTATGTAAGTGAACAAACATTGCCTCAGTTGTGTGTTGGTTTTCCTACTGTTTACACTTTAGATGACTGATGAAGCTGCCTTGCAGTGTTAGGAGTAGCTTTTTGAAAGGGATGAAATTTTCACTTCCTGTTAATTTTGGAGTGTTAATGGAGCTGCCATTCTGTCTTCAGGTGCCTGTAAATGACGTGCAGTTCTTCTGGGAATGTCTCTTCTAGGCTGTACCTTAGGTCGTACTTGAAAGCAGTGGTTTCGCAGCTGCTGCTCATGGTGCAGCTACATTTGAAACTAACTTTGAATCCTGAATTCTCTTGGTACTTTTGAGTTCTTTTGGCACTTCTGCATTTCATGTTGGGTTTGCGGCTGTTGACTTCATAAGAGTTGCATACCAACGGTTTAGTCAGAAGGTGGCACTATATTATGGTAAAATAAGAAGCAACTGAAACTATTTTACAAGTTTGGAGTCATTGTTTTTCTTGTAACACATGATTAAACATACTGCTTTTCTCTAGTATTTATTGTTTATGAATAGATAATACAATTTTTTTTTAGCCAAGCTCATTATAATTTGAGATACAGAAACTGCTCTAAGGCTCAAGTGTGCATGTAAAACATTTGTCTGAGCCCACACCTCATTTGTGTCTTAATCCCCCAATGCCAATGGGTTAAATTTTAGTTTTCCTTTTCTCTTAAATCTGGAAACTTTAAATTACTATTGACTGAGCTGTGCTGGAGTATTACTGTGATTCAATTATGTGATTAAATAAACATATACAGACTGAGTAGATCAGAGTATTTCAAGTTGGCATCTGAAATAAAATCAAGTGTTATGAAACCCATCCATCAAATACTTTCATATGGATTATTCATTGGAAATGTGAGACAAACACTAACCTGTTTCTTTTTACAGGAAAGTGCAATGGCTCAAGAATCTCCCAAAAATTCAGCGGCAGAAATTCCTGTGACTAGCAATGGACAGCTGGAAGATTCTCATGAACACAACTTTAACAGGGTCAGAATTTTCTTTGCTGTGTGCCATGGTACCATTATCAGAAATGAAGTTACAATTTGATGCGTAGCAGACTTGACTTGACATAGTTTTCTGGAGGTTTACTGAAAACCTCCTTTGAAGCTCACAGATTATTGTCAGAGTTGCCATAACATAGTGTTGTTGCACATTGCAATGATTTTTTTTTGTATAAAAGGCACATTCGTAGTGGCAGAAGCTGAGTTCCTCCCCCACTCTCGGTACAGGTGAACGATCAGTTTTGCTCGTGCCCAGGTGTCCAGCAGAGGGCGCTGGGGCACAGCGTGTGGAATTTGGGGTCGGGCTCCTTTTATTTGGATTTTCGTTTGGAAATACGAAGTGCAGTTAATTGTCCACGTTTATTTGATGTCTGCTGAGGCTTAGGTTTTAAGGAAAGCTCTTAAGTTTTAACAGTTCCCTACTGACTTGCAGTGCAGAATTATTCTTAAAAGAAATACTCAGAAGAACTTCAACATTTTATTATGTTTTACTAAAAAACAGAATATATAAAATGCTGATTAGAAGGGGGAACCTTCTTAAGATTTGTTGTTCAACTAAGATCTACTGGTGACATAATGTAAAAATTAGTAGAGTGTTTAATGAAATAAAATTAAAACTACATTTCTATAAAGATGCATGTTTAGGGAGACAAGCTTGGGAAATGCATCTTGAAGTGGTAGGGAACTTGGGTTCACCTGAAAGTAGGGAAACAGACACAGTAATTTGAAGCTTGATGACCTTGCTGCTGCTGTGACTTGATAGCTGTCTAAGTTACGTTTTCCTTACATAGTGATTGCTTCTTCAGTGCAGTGCATGCAACACTTATGTACAGCAGATGGAACTTGCTCTCTTGGTGACTGCATTAGGGCCCTTGCTCAGGCAAAATGTACAGCTGGAATTTTAAGGTGATTTTTGTCGATGGCCGTATGTGAAAGTTGGAGTAGACTTTTCCTGCATGCTAATTGTTTTGCTGGCTTGGAGTCAACTATATTTGAAATTTCTACTTCAACAAAAATGGGTCAAATCTTTAGTCACATTGCAGAAAAACCTGTACTCTGCAAGCATATTTCAACTTGCTGTAATTATTTTTGCAGTGCTTATTCTGAGATCAATGAAGAAGTGCACTTCAATTATTTTTTTGAACTGGCTTCTACAAGTTCACACCTGCATGTGTGACCTGAAGTCAGAATATGTGATAATCAAGGCTTCTTATAAACAAAACAAGGAAAATAAAGTTCTTGGAATTAACATCTAGGTCTGTTTACTAATCTGTTAGTCTCAAATTCTAATATTTAGCTTCTATTCATCTTGCTTCATGTTTGTTATTTCTAATGCTTAATGCCATGCTTTCTCTTTTTTTCCTTGCCAGGTAATTTTTTGCTTTAACCTAAAGCAATATGCATTGCACCACAAAATTTTTGGGGTCTTTTTTCCTGCAACTTATGGAAATGACAAGCCAAGTGCTGTTTTTTATGAGGTCACTTAAGAAAGGGGCAAGAAACCATGACCACTCTAATTTGTACTGTTACCACAGTGCTCAGTAAGACTATGTGACCACAGTAGAGTTTAGAGCACTCCAATATGCTGATTTTGATTGCACCTTCTAGGGAAGCTGGGGAACAAGGTTATTTTAGTTTCCTGCTTCCTTATTTTTATGATCAGGGTAATATTCATCTAGATGCTGTACAATTCAGATGTAAAGAGTAAAATACTACTTGTTCTATATTTTTTGGTCTTCTGCAGCTATTCTGCACCAAGACTTGAGCAGCTTTGGTTGTATGTTTTGAGTAAAGAGATATTTGTACAGTCTTTCCTTTAGAATTCTTTGATTACAAAACTACACTTTCCTCTAGAGTCACGTTCTGTTTAGCACTTCCATCAGACCTCGTCCGTAAGCTGCTCAGGCATGAAAATGCACACTTGTGTTTCACCAAATGCAATATTAGTATGCACTCAAGCATAAGAAGTATTTCATTTAGCGAGGCAGTGCAGAGCAAATGTTTTTACCTGGAAATGACAAGTAGGGTTACTTCTTCTTTAAATAAAGATGCCATTGGTTTTGCAGAACATCAGACAGCATAGATTGTCATAATGTCATTTCAGAAGGAAGCATGTTAGTTCCATTTTTGTGGTAATGTGAATGTGACATAGCACTAGTTGACGCATCTTCTTGGTATAATGCATATTTAAAAGGTAACTTAAGAGTTTTCCTAACTGTAAAATCTCAGTCAGAAATACGCTGCTACATTCTAATGCCCTAATAAGACATGCTTGGGGAATTCAGACAAGTTTTGTCCTGCCCATATGATGGATGGAAACTCCTTTACTAAAAAAATCTGTAGCTTCAGTCATCATTGGATCAAATATCTAATTTTCTTTCAGTACAAAAAAGCTTGACATAGTGCTTTTTAACTCCCCAAGCTCTGTTGGATCTCACTTGAGCTTTAAGAACTTTTAGTAATGTTTGGGTATTTGTTAGACAGAAGACTTCAGCATTTCCTAATCAAAAGTTTTTCTTACTACTTTATATAAGAAAGCCCAATATACAAAAAAAGTCTGGCTGGTTTATGTTATTCACTTGTTTTACTTCACCTATCCCTGACTTCCAGAGCCCAGTTTTTCTCCCATGCTGTTGTCATGATGTGAGTAGCATAGTGGTGTTTTAATGTGACTGGGGAGATTGGGAGCTGAGGATGGCAGGAAGGAGTGAGGGAAGTATATTTTTGCTATTATTCCTGTATGCAAGAACATGCCATAAAGTGTGAGAGCTGCTTAGGAATAAACTAAATTTTTCAGAAAACATTTTGATCTGATGTGAAGATATTCAAGCAGCTGTAAGCGATTTGATATGTTTAAAGTATAGCACAAAATCTATATGATATTCTTATCAGTTTGTGCCTGAATTTGTTTAATTTCATTTTTGATACTGCCTCTTCTTGTGCTTCTTATTGTACTTTTATGGGAACAAAACTATAGTTAAGCATGCATATAAAACCAGTAATAAACTTCAGGATGCAAAAAGATAATGAACTTCATTGTGAGTCTTCAATTTGTCTTACTAGAATTACAAAATAAGGTCTGGGATCTGATGAATCTGAGTGCATGTGTTCACTGTCTTGTTCTGTAATTTTATTGCCAGACTGCACAAATAGATAAGGTTAATTCTCTTTTGTGTCTTGCCATCTGAAAAAAAATGCCAGCCTTGTCACTCACATTCTGCCTGCAAGGTCTGAGTTCACGTCTTAGGTTTTGCTATGTTGACTGACATAGATTTTCACTTTGGGCAATTATAGTTTAATTAATGTGTGTTAATAATCATGTTCAAATATATTTCTAGAATTGTATCAGTTCTAGAAAACTGGTTTGAGGAGATAAAAAAGTCAAATGTTCTTCATACAGTCTGAAAAACCAAAAATATGCATGCTAATGGTGAGAGTGGGAGGGAAACTAAAACTGGATTGTAGTATGGCATCAGGTAAATCAGAAGGGATGTAGTTGAAAGGGTCTTCAGATTGAAGAGCAGTGTATTGGAGAATAGAAGAAATGTCTTGGTTTGTTATTTGCCACTTCATCAAAAATTAAAGCCTTCACGTCTTCTCCCATTTATTTATGTTGAATTTACACTGATGTGAGGATCTAGTGGCTTAATTCATGGAGAATAGGAACTGAGTGATGTCATGGGGCAAAGAGGAGAAGAAGAAAATGCTGAAAATGTACGAGGAGCTCTACTTGGACCTGATTTTGATAAGAAGTTAAAGTTCAGAGCCCATGTATCTTACATAGATAGATGTTATGTCTATCTATATAACCTTTAGTTCCATAGGACTTGTAATCACACTTTAAACTGTGAACTTTACAATCAGATATGTTGTAAATTTTTTCCTGAAGTCAACTTGAGTGGTTTTACTTAAAATGTCATCCACTATTAAAAACAAACAACATATGATTGGTCTGATATTAGTTACTCTGCTGTTGAACTAGCCTCACACTGTTGGTGTGAGGTTTTAAGAATACCTTAATTCAAGGTATTGAAGGCAAGGAAAACTGTATTTGTCAAACCCCTTGTTGGTACTAAGCAGAAGTTAATGCTTAGTGATGCATTACTAATGGAGTAATATAACTAAGAAATTAATACAGTGTTGTTTCCTTAGTTGCTCCTTAGTTAAGTTTCTGTAAATAAGGTTTTTCTTGGGTTGGTTTCTGCTGTTGGAGAAACAATACAGTTCTCCAGTTCTACAGTTCCCCCTCTTCATTTTAGATTATTATGAATAGCATGATTGGGAAGTACCATTTTGGAAATAGTCTTGTAATTCAGCCAACATTCCTTCATGAACATGCATTCTGAACGACTTCTTTGCTGTGTCTACTGTCTCAACAGGATTGCTATGTCAAAAATCTGTACTGGTTCATCAGATGATTTGTATAATAGAGTTGTGTAAATAAGGCTAACCTGACTAAAACATGTTTAATTTAATATAGTGATTTGAAGTCATTAAAATGGGATTTTAACAAATGGTTAAAGGGGCTTAAATGTTCTATGACATAGAGGTTTGAACTCTCTTGAGTAGACTGAATTAAGCTAGTGCGCTTACTCTGCTTAGCTATATTTCATACCTTTGCTTCTTGCTAAATGTCTGAGGATGGGGTAGGTAATGCAACCTTTTAACTTTGGAATCTTCTGAATTGTGGGGTTTGTATACCTCTAGCTCTGGTTCTCAGTGAACCTACAAAATTAATATACTTCTACTAGGTGGTAATTGTTTAAACATGGTTTTAGCCTCATAAAAATTAAAATTATTAATGAAGCATTCTTCTATTTGTTTTTTGCTGATGGTGATCCCTTAATAGATTTGTGGGCTTGCCATGTATCAATAAATTTTGACCAATTCCAAAGACTTGAATTTACCTTTTAGAAAGAAGGGGGGAAATCTTAAACTTAGCTAGAAGAGCAATACATTATCAAAATATAATCATCATATTGTAGTATGGGAATCTGTCCTCACTTCCTATGTTGTAAGAGCCAAACTTACATTAAGTGGGAACAAAAACAAAACCTATTTATGTTGCCTCCTTACCACTCAAACATTAAGTACACTCATACCTTCCCTTAAGTGTGACATTCTGTGCAGTGTTTCTAAATTATCCCTCTTTGTAAGTTATTGAAGGGATAAACTGTAATCAGTATGATTACAGATTTTTGGTAGCTTTTTTGTTTATCTACACTTGTGTAAAGAAAAAAAAAGCACAATCAGTTGCAAGAATGGCATTAAAACTTTTAGTTTACATGCAGCAGTGTGTCTCCCCTGAACAGTAACTTGCATGTTTGTAAACAACGAAAAGGTATTGTTTTGGTAATCACTGACCTTCTGTCAATTTTGGTCATGTATAAATCAACAAATGGTAAAGTTTTCAATTCATATACAAGAATATCATTCTTCATAAAGATATATTTGAACTGGTTTATAGATGTTTAAAAAGGGGTTTGAATTGAGCTTTGCCTTTCTTTAAATTGAACTTTGCTTTTTTGGTAGTGAGAAAAAAGTAAATATCTTAGAACAAATAAGTGTTTGTAAACATATACATATGTACATATATTCATGTAAAAGCTCTGGTGTATATATATGGTCAATTGTAGATATTTAAAATTTTCATATTCCATATATCAAGTTTTTGTTTAGGAGATGGATGCATTGTAGTATTTTGCTTTATTTAATTCTGTAGTTTGTTCAGCTTGTGTTTAACTTAGAATTACATTGAGTGTATAGAAGTAGTGCAGTTACTTAGGCTTAGGTACAAACTTTTGTCTTTACAAAGCAGATGTTCTGCATTTTAACTTTAAGTTAATTGGTTAACTTAAAAAGATGGTTGCTTAGATTCCTATTGCGAACGTGCTTAAGCAGGTTAGCTGTCTGCATTTGTTTGGCTACAGGTTTAGATGTTTCTGAAAACTACACATGCCAGGGTGCCTTCAGGAAAAGAATAGTTTGTGCCATGTCCTTTTTGTGAAATCAGTGCATCTTCTCTGCAATCTGGTTATCCTTTTTCAAGTCTCTCTGCTTTTTCAGCTACTAGTGACTTGCTACATTTTAAGTTAAATGGACTCTCTTAGCTAAACTAAGTTTAAGCAGAGGCTTTACAGCATACCACCTCTAAGTGGTATGCTGTACTTAATACACTTGCTTTATGCAAGTATATTAACATACTTGCATAACTTGCTGTATGCAAGTACTTAAATGGAAGCATCAATGTTAAGTCAGTTGTGAACACTGAAAACAGTATGTGTGCAAAGTTCTGATATGCTTAATTTGAGAGATCAGGTTCTGCATGTGACTACTATTTGTTTTTCATGCTGTTTTTCTTTTTTTTTTTTTGTATAATGCTTCAGGTACACAAATATGGCATGATGTATTATCACATAGCCTGTTCATTCAGGAATTGGTTACTCTTTGCAGTAACATCCTGAGTTTTTGATATCAGAGAGATTCTGGAATTCACATGGAAAAATTAATTTGCTGGAATTCGTGTGTTTGTAGTTCTTCCTTTTCTCTTCTTCCCAGGGGTTTGTCCTTAACTGAAGACTTCTAAATCTGGGGGGATGTGATCTAAAACTGCTTCTTGACAATCTGAGTCTCTAGGCAGTGTCAGTATCATTCTTATGTGCTACCTTGCTTCTGGTTAGTGGATTGAGTGACTACAGTTATAGGTCAAACATGGATTAGATTTTAAGGTTGTGTTTTCTTTGTAATTAGAAGAATTGCATGGATCATAAACAGTTACTACATGTGTCTAGACACTGTCTTCTTAAAGCTATGTATAGCTTTTCTCTAGTGGTCCTCTATGCTTTTTGCACTTTTTTACCTCTGGAAGCAGAGGGGATGCAAAATAGTACCTGGCTTCAGACACTGACAGTTTTCTGATTTCTTGATGCTTTTATTTTTTTAGAATTTTATTTTACCTTTTTGCTTTCACTTTCACAGTACTTTTTCACTCACTTTTTACTTCTATGAATTAATGGTTTTCAATTGCTTTAAAACCTGAACTTTTTAAAAGTACTATGTCTAATTCCATAACACCAGAGGCTTTAACTTCAATTAGATTGCTGGCAGTATAGTCCAGGAAACCTGTGGGGAGCTTTTTGTAGAGGTAGGTAAGACAGTAGAAATGGGAAGTAGGATGATACGTGAGCTGTGGTGTGTGGAGTCTTAGGTCTGTGCAGGATTTCAGTGAGGACTTGGGTTACTTGGCAGCTGGTTGAAGTAGTTGGTCTAGCCCTGAAAAGTTAAGCAAGGTGATCTCAGGCAATTTTAAATGAAGGGGTTTCAAAAGCAAACAAAAGTGTGTTCTGAGCACTTATGATGCAGAATAGGTGCTCAGAAGGAAGCTGTTTAGGTGATGCCTTTCTGGATGTCTCTCCCATGTCAAATATTCAAAAGATTTCATGTGCTATTTGTAAGAAATAAGGATGCTATGAATTGTAAGGCTATTCCTTGACTAGCAATTTTTTAAAATCTTAACATTATGATAGTTGCTTCCATATTTTTGGTTTGTAAGGTGTTTTCTGCTTGATAATCTTATATCATTCTGCACCCCTGTCAGTTTTTAACTTTATTAAACTGACATGGTTGCTTGGACCAGCTTCAGACCACATAACATGATGCTTCTGGCCACATTTTTGGTAACTGCTTCTCTAAGACACGGCATTCTACTTGGTCATCAATATAACAAAAAAAATCTAGAATAAATAGTCAGGCTATATTTACAGTGTTTCTCATTCATTTATGTTTTATTTGTGTGTACCAGTAGAAAGCTGTGACACCAGCAAGGACTCTCCAGGCTAAAGGCAGAATTGCTTTTCTGAGAGCTGCTGAAACTGCATTATAATACTTTAGAGTCACTTAAATTGCTTTTTTTTTTTTTTTTTTTGTCTTTAACTTCCCTTTCTTATTCATATATTTTCCAGGACTTGAAATGTTCATTACCAGTTGGACTTGGACTTTCTGAAACCAAAATAACATCTCATGGCTTCGATGGTGCCAAAGAGGGAGTTGTTGAGGCAGGACAATTTCCAAGTAAAGGTAAGTGCTTTTTTCTGTATTTCTCCATTTAAAATCTTTTGGCAAATTCTTACACGGTCAGAAGTACAATATTCTGTAGCTGCTTTGAGCAGTTTGGATGAATGTACACATTTGAGATTTGCATTAGTGACAACCAGTTTATCTTCTCTTCTATCTGGGTTGTTTAAATAGAGAATATATGCTACACCTGTGAAATCTGTCAAGAGACTGGAGGAAACTACTTAGTGTTAAGTTGGTCTGCACTTACAGGAAGGGAGGGCCTTGAGTACCTTGAACTGGTGTCAGGCTGAAGATTTTTACTATTACATTGTGTTGAAGTTTTCTTCAGATTTTGCAAGTTACTGTTCTGGTTTGAAACATAACTGGAGAGTTGTTTATTTGTTATACACAATTTACCGAGAATAGATTAAAAAGTGTGATTCTTCTTGTCATATTAATGTATGCTTCAGAGAATGTAAGTGGGGTTGAACAATGAGAAATGCAAAGTGATAGACAAGCCAATAATGTCACTATTTCCTTTCTAAAAGCAATAGAATACCATGATATTGTATGGACAAATGGTATTTAATGAATTACGTGCCTCTGACAGTTCCTGAATTTGAAGGATTTGAAATTATCTCAGATGTGCAGCTGTGAAAATAAGTCTCTTTGTAGTCATAAATTTAATTTACATTTTGCTTCATTTCCTGTTTGGTAAAATTCTTTGCTTATTAAAACAGTTGATTTACATGTTGTACTTTACATATATTACAAAGTGAATGCTTTGTTTCTTTATGCCTTTGAAAGTAGCAAAATATCTAGCTAAAAACTGGAGCAGATGGCAAACTGCTCACCATTCCTGCCTTTTTGTATTCTCTTACCAGGATAACTGTTGCAGCTGTTAAGTGTATTAGCCTGTAAGGGAAAAGTGTCTGAAGATGTTTCAAGCTACAATAATCTGTTTGAAATGCAAATGTTCTGTGGAAATTTTTGTACACAAATGATGAGCTTTGGACACTTTGGGTATCACAGATTTTCTCCAAGGATATTTTCTCTGGATTTTTCCTGATGTTCTAACAAAATCAGAGAGAGAGAGAAGTGGTAAAAGCTAGATCTTCCTATGAAACCACGGACAAAAGTTGACTGATCACCCTATTTCTAGAAATTATGTCCTCTGTTTGAGTGCCCTTATTAGGGCTTCGTTTTTGAATGCAAAGTAGGCAGTACTGGAGGGGAAGGGCTTTTAGGATTTGGGGGATGTTGAATGATGAAGCATGCATAAGGCTGTGTTAATACTCTGTCAAACGATAAGGATTTTTTTTACTGCTTGTCTTGGCTCGCTTGCTGAAATGATTCAGGCAGGATCTTGCAGTCAAACTTCTATGCCTGGATGAATTCAGTTGCAGCTCTTATGCAATGTATATCTACAGAAGGACACAGCAAGTGAGCTGTCTTTGTCTCAACTTTTCTGTGCAGCTGGATCTAAATCACTGGATTTATTTACCCCATGTTAATAGTGCTCTGTGGAATGTTTTAAAGTTGATTGTTGATCCAATTACTTTGAGTGATGTTTTTGGTGTTACTGATAAGTAAATTTTGTTGAAACGGCAAAGTTGAGGTTTGATTTTCTTTCCCCTCAGCACACTGTTAGCCCTGAAGTATATTGCAATTTCTCAGCAGAAGCCGTTTAAGTTCTGCCCCCAATATGGTGATCATTCATCATTACAGAGGAAAAGCCAAATTTTTTTTTAATCTTGAAAATTCTGTTAGGATGCCACTTCAGATTTATCTGTTATGAAAGAGTGGCAAAGCTCTGAAAAGCATAATGAGCATAATCTTAAAACAGCTTAGAGAACACACACAGTGCAGGTCATTTAAAGTTGGTTGCTTTTTGTTTTGGTTTGGGGTTTTTTGTTTGTTTGTTCTTTAAGAGAAAAAGCAAGTGCTCTAAAATCTTTCTTTCAGGAATGAGTTTACATACTTTCACAGCTAATGTCTTGTATGATCTTCAGGGTAACTTATTGCTGCATGTTTACGCAGACTTAAGAGCTGATGTCAATAAAGTGTATCTGAAATTGGGAGAGATTTCAGGGCTTACTTACTTCACCCCTTAATGCTCTAAGTACCATTCAGTGACAGTGCAGAGTGAATTCTACCTAGACCTGAAAAAGAGCGTTTCAGCTGTGGATTGTTATATAACAAGCTTCCATGGAATTTTCTGTTTATGGTCTGTACCTCACTCATGAGCCCTTCAGTTGTATATTGATTGTTCTTACAGAAAAAAAGTTGTCACCATGACCTAGAGAATAAGATTAAATCAAGAAAACTTGGAGTAGTTCACATGGGGAAATGCACCTCTTGAAAAGCATTTCCATCAGAAATTCCAACAACTTTTCTGTGACTACTTCTATAGTATATAGCAAATATTTCTTTGTTTTGAAAACATGTAAGAGTGCACATTCACTTCTAAGGGAAGATGATAGATTTTCATGGTTAAATGTCCCCTTTTCAGGTTCCTCAGCATCACCCAAATCATCTGTTATATCTCCTAGCAGTGCAGCAGCTAGCAGACTGGCTGGACAAGGTTGTGATTTAATTATTCCCACAGGTATCAAAGCACTGAATGGATAACGCCCTTGTCTCTGCTGACACTCTACTAACCCTTCCACGTTTCTAATTATTTGATGTACTATTAATTGGAAATAAAATTTCTGCGGGATTTTGGTGGCTCTCACTTCTGACTCCAACAGTTTACAAATTAACCTCTGCTTTCCTCTCTCTAAGCTGCTTTTACTCCGTAAAATTAAAATTATAACTAATATTAATAATACCAAACATTAGATAAAATAGGAGGGACCAAAGTCTTTCATTTAGGTTAAAGATGAAACTCCTAGCATTTTTTGCCCAAATGATCACATGTTCCAATAGACTATGGGGGCAGCCATTAGGAATTCACAACATCCAAACTCAGCTTTGCCACTTGACTCATTTTGTGCCTATGGGCGAATTACCTAACATCTTAGTCTGCTTCCTCCTGCATAAAAGGAGAAAACTTAACTGAATTACCTCATAAGGGTGTTGAGAGGGTTAATTACTCAATGTTTGCACAGCATGTTGAAGATGTAAAGAGCACAGTAGAACTTGATGCTAAAGGAATATCTTGAGGCATCTGTATAGACTTTTTCCAAACTCTTGCTTGCATAAATAACTTGGCAAGACTAAGGTGACTGTAAGTAGCAGTAGGGATCAGTCAGGAGTAGCTAAAATGAATATGGACATGAGCATATAAAAATGTTACTTTAAAAGGGACGATACTTAGCTGTTTTTAATATTTAGGACACTAGGAATTTTGCAAAATTGAAATACGGAATCCACATAATATCCCATACTAGCTTGGAAATGCTGAGTAATGGCAATTTGTGTGTGGTGATTGGCCCTAGGTATTTTAATTTGGTGCTTTCAATCTCTTCTTTGCTGGTTTTATACTCATGGTTTGTAGAACTAACTAATGAGCTAGTACAACAGAAATAAATTAAATATTGGCTGATCACGTCTTCTGGAAAGAATGACTTTCATTGGAAAAGATTAAAAGAGTCTGTACTTCATGACTGTAATATGCCAGTAATTGTTGTTTAATGGTCTCCATGCTGTAAACAGACTTTTAGATTTACTAAATGCAGAAGAGTGTTTAATTGCTGGAGTTTTTAATCATAGATTAAGTAATAAACAGGTCTCAAAAGCTGTTTTAAGCTTTCAGTATGCTTAATTCAGCCTACTACTTCATTAAATAGTGAGATATATACATTTTATATCCGTTTTAAAGTAAGTCTTTCTTTCTGGAACTGATTTTAAAAATCTGCCCATTCATCTTAAGTTCTTACTGTCACCTTGCTCTGCTTTTGGAGGTGCAATTGCACAAATCTTCCATACCTGCTACTAATCCCTTAAAACAAACTAACAAAGGAAAAGCCCAGACCCAAGGCCTTGAAGATTTGCTTTGTGTCTGACACAGGGGGCAGAGCTCAGCAGAAGAGTGGACCTGTTTTGTTAGCAGATGAAGTAAAGAATCCAGCGATGGAGAAACTGGAATTGGTGAGAAAGTGGAGCCTAAACACTTACAAGGTATGCAGCAGTATGTGTGTGTTTGTATGTATGTATTCTTTAAGTGAGTTTGCTACTAGATAGGAATAGAACTGTATGAAAGTGAGCTGTTGTTGCAGTGAGCATAAGCAAGAACGTATAGGAAAGGCTTAGTTTCCTTCCAAGTGTAACATTCTTTGTTAAATCCCGGGTGTAACGTGGAAAATGTTTAATAGGTATGAGTGATTTAGCAAGGTAAAGAATGTTCCATTTCTAATGTTCCCTTCGTCATTCCAAATGTAGAGATTTTAGCACTAAAGCTTGGAATTGAATCTTTTTGCTCTTTTTGAGTTGACTGCTGATACAATAAGATTTTAGTTGATGTGAAACAATCGGGGGCATCTATAAGTTCCAAACTAGTTAATTGCTATTCTGCTGATTTTGTTTCATCTTGGCTGATTGTTTTTTCTTAGTGTTCTAATAGCTTCATTCTCTGTGTGTTTTATATGCTTCTATTTCATGATCAGTTGAGATTTGATGAAATTAAAAGAGTAACACAAGAATAATGAAAAGGTGCTCAAAGCACACCAGTTTGCTAGAAGTGACTCTCATTAAAAAGCTATGAGGTAAGGAACAATTGTCAGGGAATACATTCCTGTAAAAAGTTTTAAACAAAGACCAGTTTTGAAAAATAGCTTCTTGTTATGCCTAAAACTTAAATGATAAGGTTGTGGACATGTGCATCAGTGAGGTCTACATCAAACCATGAAGACATTAACAATCTGTGGAAAGTCCAAATCCCTCCAGTGCTCTTTTAGTCCAGATAAGACCATCTTCCTCAATGAGGATGAGAAGCAGAGATGGAGACATTCTACCCCTAGCAGATGCTTATGCTGTCTTTGTGTTAGAATCAGAAGTTTTTTTATTTTTTATGTCTAATTAGTTAGTTTTTAGATTTTCAGCTTTTCTTGTCATCTAAATATTGTAGCAACTGCAGAAGTTGCAGTCCAGTGGTATCCTGGGGTACCTTAGGAAGAACATTGCCAGCAGGTTGAGGGAGATGATCCTACCCCTCTACTCAGCCCTGGTGAGGCACATCTGAAGTGCTGTGTCCAGTCCTGGGCTCCTCAGAACAAGAGTCATGGAGCTCCTGGAATAGGTCCAGTGGAGGGCAGCAAAGATGGTGAAGGGACTGGAGCAGCTTTTGTATGAGGAAAGGCTGAGGGAGCTGGGCTCGTTCAGCCTCGAGAAGAGATGACTGAGAGGGGGTCCGTGATTGTCTGTAAAGTATCTGAGGGGAGGGTGTCGAGAGGATGGATCCAGGTTCTTCCCAGTGGTGCCAAGCAA
>WAAE01008734.1:744590-823019 GCA_013400495.1 Nicator chloris | reverse complement strand
AGAGTAATCTTCTCCACCAGAACCATTATAGCATCTCACTGTTAATGAAAATTCTACTGAGGGTCTTGTGGCATTACACAGAGTTGCCAGGAGCAGATAATGACACTTCCTGACTTATTCCACCCAACACTCAAAGAAGGACAGAGGCAACAAAAAACAACTGTTGGCTCTTGGCAACATGTTAATACTGCCAGGCTTACTGCTGTTTGCCATCAGCAATAAGTCATTTTCTCAGCTGTCCTTAAATTGAAGTGTGAGTAAAAAATTTAAAAATATTTGAATAGATTCAACTTTTCCAACTATTTCTGAGTACCTTATTTGGCGAAATTTTCTTATACACAGAAGGGCCAAATAAGGCAGAAAGACTACCCACAGCTGGGTTAAAAAGTGCCACATCTACAACAACTACTCAGTAGTCCGGGGGAAAAAAAAGCAGTGAAGACCACGAGTGAGAATTCTTCCAGTGACACTCATAATACAGGCAAAAATCACAACAATATTGACAGACTGTCCATATGGACTGAAGTTCCCAACTTTGCTCACAGTCAACATCTGGATCAAGTTCAGACCCGACTGGAATGCTGCATGTGTGAAACTGCAAGCTCTGGGCTGCCCTCTGCACCAACCAGGGCAGCTGCACTTTGCTCAGCATTACAGTTCCCAGTGAACAAAGTTCAAGCAGCTAGCTGCAAACTTCAGTAGCTGTTTACTTTCACTTCATTGCAGAGTAAAGGAACTCCTCAGTTAAACCAGGAAATATTCAGCAGCTTTTTGATATTTTTAGACCCACATTTTTAAATTCTAAGATCTGCAAAAATGGTTTGTGAGCCTGAAAATGTATTTGCTGCCATTGTGTGGCACTTTGGTAGGAACTCAAAGTAGGAAGACTAACATTTGATGGAAATCAAAGAGAAAGCCACAGATTAGAGGATGAAGATGACAATGTCATCAAGAAAACTGAATCTTTGTAAGGCCTCATTTTTGTAGTTGGAACATTTCACATGTTCGTGTTTCATATTTCAGGATTCCATATCCCTCTAATGAAGCACTTACATGAAGTTCAGTGAAAACAGGAAAGTGGAGCTCTTTCCTTAACAAGGTCAAGTAACCAAGTGCTTGAGCAAGCACTGGTTAAAAAACATCAAGTAAACAAAAAAGGTCGAAAGAGATTTGCTTTCTTTTTAAATGAATGCCTTAGCTACACGCAAGATTTTAAAATGAACACTAGCAGCTTCCTGACAATAACACCCGAAACATAACAGCACCCCACAGTTCCTCTTACCACTTCAGAGTTAAGCCTTTTCCAGAAAGAAAGATGCAGATAGGTCCACAAAAGTGAGCTATACATTCTAACACACCCCACACATGGTATGTGATAAGTACCTCACCTTTGTCGCGCCCAGGAAATGATATCCGTCACAGAATTATTTCACTCCACAGAGAAGTTGCTGAACTTCAACAGTTATGGCAAAGTGAGGACAAAGTAAAAGTAGGCAAGGCTGTAAACAGCTGTGCTCAGATGTGGGGAACATGTGGCAAACATATGCACAAGACAGACCACAAAAAAGCTTTGTGTGTGAAAAGAAGGAAAAAAGTCAGTAATGTTCCTTATGTTTGCAGGCTGTGTGGCTGCTCTTTTGTGTAGTCCTTCCTCTCAGCCTTCCATTATCACTAAGTTAAAGCCCAGCTCATGAGTACCAGCTGCACCTGTAACTCTGCACAGGTGTGCACACAGAGAAACCTTTTGTTCACAGCTGCCTCTCCTCTACTGAATATACAAAAGCCAATTTAACATACAATTTCAGCAATTTGTTTCCATTGGAGTAGCACACAGCACATTCTCTGACCACTTTCACCCTTATGGAAAAGTACAGTGGTTGTTTCCAAGTCTACCAATTCGTACTGAAAGAAAATCCACCACCTTGAAAACAAAATACTAACACGTGCACTGATGATCTGTCCTAATCTGTCTAAGCCTAGGTTGTTTCCTGGGCTTCTGAAATACATCATCCCACTCTTGCTGTCTCACCTGGCTTCAAATGCAGTCCATGCACTGTCATTCTGAACCACAAGAACTGGAATGGCTGCCTCGTATGGAGAGCATCAGTGATGTCATCAATCTGAACAGTACTCAAAACTCTCTCCCAGTAAGGGAAAACACAGGCACTTGCCCAATTACACTGCCTGGCAAGCAAGGTCCCCAGTACTTGTCACACAGCTGGACTGACTGGGCAAGAAGAGGCATAAAGTAGGCCAGCATTTCTTCTTTTCATTACTTGATCATGTGAGTCTCTTCATCAGCATCATAGAACTCCTCATCTTCACTTCCACTCCCAGAAGAGCTGTCTTTGTCTCCAGACTAGAAGCAAAAAGGAAGTTGTTAGTTAGACTGAAGGCACTAAATCAATCTCAACATACATGAGCATGAACCATTACACTTCCATGGAACGCTGGTAAAGTAAGAAAACACAGGTCAAACCACTGTATTAAAACTTCGTAAAAGACATTATGTGAATTCAGATTTAAGTCCTTGGTTCCTCGAAGTATCTTTAAAAGACATGGGGTTGTAGTAGATGGACTTTCTCTGATTCACCAATACACTAGAGAATATATGCAGGAGACACTGGCTAGTTCTGAAGTGGTAATCTACTAAACTTTATTCAATTTAGTCTAAGGCGCCTACTCTGTGGAGAGGTACTGGAAACACAGTAGCTCACCGCAGCTCAGAACACACATATTACTTGTTTAGCTAAAGCTTCTCCATCCAGAATTAACACTTCTTCTTGGGTAGCACAGACATTTTACTCTGAAAGTTGAATTAAAAAGATCCCCCTGCAATACTAAATGAAAGTATTATGGGAAAGGGAAAAACCATTACCACGCTGTATGTTCAGAAGGTACAATCCCTATTACAGGCATACCTACTCCAGTCAGAGTCCTTTTCACAACGTAATTTATACCACATACCCAAAATAAAGTCAGCTGTTACAGCTAATTGATTTTTATTTGGCCAGTGTAGCATTTTTCCATGGAACTGACACAAATGATTCCAGTTAAAGTTCTCCTGCTGGTATAAACTCCATCTAGTTTGATCATTCAGGATTTTTCCCCAGTATGCTTGCATCCATCCTAAGACCTCTGCCTGCCTAGTTGTATGCTAAGAACGGTGTGAGAGAGAGAGTGAAAAATAGAGAAATGGAAATAGTGCTCCTGACTGACAGTACCATGCAAGCAAAATCTGTAGCTTTAGATCTCTCTTCAGAAGAGCTTTGCTACAGCAATGTGCGTTAACCGCGAAGGAATTTCAAGCAGTTTGCGCACTACGACCTGTCAGAAGATGTAAAGGGAATCATGTTAGGCTTTTTTTTTCTAGACTTCTAAAACTATTTGAGGAAAGTCAGGCTATCACTGGATGCTGTCCAACTTGAATTCATCACATTCATGTATGTTAACAGAACAAAACCTCCGTTCTGGGCAATCAGAACACATGTTATCTTGAAAATGGTACAAAAGGACAATGGATTCCACAGGGCGAATTCAGGGTATGCCAAATAAATTCTAAATCTTTCTTACAACAGCTTCATAAGACCTGTCATGGCCTTGTCAAATAGGGTTAATGTTTAACTGCTTTCCATTTTATCAGCACTTTCTTTGTCAGCTTTAAAAGAAATCCCTAATGTGTCACAGACATTCCAGATATAACTTCACTGAAGTTACAGGATTAGTTAAAGCCTGAACCAATGGCTTTTTCATTTGGATTCAGTAATTTTAATCCATCTGGGCAAAATGTTCCTGAAGAACATTTCGAATAACACCCCCTTTCATGGGTCCTGTTTAGGATTTTTAAGAAGTCTAGGGAAGCACAAGCAAAGAAGATTTAAACCTGAGAGGACTGACTGACATGAGCGAACCAATCTGTGGGAATACTAACAGACAATACTTGTCACCTCAAAAGGTAATACTGACTGTAGCTGGTTAAAGAAGAAAAACGTGACTTCCCACCTCTAAGCTGTAACACCTGCATTGCTTACAAAAATTGCTTTCGTTGGTAAGCCATCTGCACAATTAAGACGTAATAATCTTGTAATTACCAAAATAACAGCTGATGTAAACGTGTACGATGGATTTGTGTAGTCAGCAAGAATGTGGTGCCATAACACATTATCCAGTATGGTTGAAAATGTTTATAAATTAAACATGTAAAGTAGCTAAAGTATAAAATTAATGATTACATGGCTGCCTTTTTCAGCCTTTCTTCAAGGGTGCTTTTGCCACTAAACCGTGCTGTCCTATCAAGAACTATTACATCTAAACTTGGTAAACAGGCAACATTCTGAAGCTTCTGATAGGAAGCAATGTCCCTACTCTACAAGTATGTGATTTCTGTGAAAATAAGTATGACTACCTGTGCATCTCAGAAGCATTCGACCAACAACTATTCAAATGAAAGTAAAGGTCTTAAAAGGATCCTGTCTCATCTCAGCCTAACGGGGCAACTAACATTTTTTGTTACGAGTTTCCCTTCAAGTCCTCTGACCACTTACTCTATTTCTGTAAGTCCCTCATTACTTAAAGTTTTGGGACCAGGATTTAAACTTTAAAACTTTACCCAAATTCAAACATCCATTCCCAGCTCTCTAGCTACTTCTTTCTAATCCCACTTCATTCACAAAGAAGTAACCAGGTTAAAAAACCTCCACACAACTGAAAGATACACACATCTAGAGAGGTGTCCAGGAGTTTAACAAAATAAAGTGATCTGAAAAATACAATTCACGGAAACCTCATTGAAAAAAATATGCTGCTGCCACATTTATTTATGCTTATACCTGAGAGTTTTCAATTACATAGTTTCAGTGTTTTCAACGAATCCCATTTCCCAGAGTCAATAGTGGGAGAGATCTCACAGGTTAGTCTGGCTTTAACCCATTCAGAGCCTGTGCAGGACAGACCTGGTAACTGGCACTGCAGAACAGCTGGGGCAGGTCAGAAGCAGTGTGCTGTCTTTGAGAGCAGCCCTTCACAAAGAGGCTTCTGGTTTTGTTCACATCTAAGGCTTCTCAAGCCTCAGTGTCCAGCTTTGGCTGAAGCACACTGCAGCAGCCGTAGAGATTAGAGACGCACAGACACCACTTTATCCCAAAGAGAAACTTGTGGCCTTGAAGGGATGAATTAATCCAGCTATATTTCAGCCTGCATTTCCAGAAAACATTTCAGACGTGATGGTAGGGTTGCTACACTATCTTCTCCTTGGGGCCTATCCTCCATAGGCCAAGAATCACTATCCTAATCTATTTAGAGTGACAGATTCAAGCTGACAGCTGAAACAAACACAACAGAAAAGCACTAGGAAAAAAATCTGTATACCTGTGAGCCATCCAGGGCTTGCAGTGACATGGCTTCATCACCCAGCCGCCAGTAGGAGCACACCTGCAGGTCTGAAATAGTTTCTAGCAAAGGGCTGTTTAAGGTCTCTGGCAACAATAAGCTCAAGAGCCCAGACAACAGACCAGTTGCTCCAAACACAATGTAGGGCAGAGACCACTGCACAGATTTCTGGAAAAAAATAACAGAGTTAGGTTGAGATTGGTTCCTTGTAGTTCATGTTGTATATTAAAGGACCTAGCCTTTAAAACCATTCCCTCTGGCAATGCCTGTGTTCCTATTTAGCACAAAAGTCAACAATCCTTCTGCTGTGGGTTTCTTTGTTTGGCTGGTTGGGTATTTTACCAGTATTGTCAATTGTATCTTGTCAATACTATTATAACCTCACAGATTTTGTCATAAACTTTAAAAGAAACGCCTGCTGAATGCTGAATTTGAACTCAATTCTTGCCTCTAACACATGTACTTTTTGACCAATGCAACATCCCTTTGTAGTAGGGAATAGATACTCCAGGAACACAGACATCCTGCTTGGAGATCTCTTAAGATCATCTCAGCCAACTACCTACTCTAAGCACAATTACAGCCTCAATTAGATCAGGTCAATCACTGCTTCATATAATCAAATATCAAAAAGACTCCGAGGATGGAGATTTCCTCTCCGAGTACAATGTTCCAGGCTGCATTAGGCCTCTCAAAATCATTGTTTTCCAAATATCCTATCTAATCTCCAAGCCAAAACTTGTGATAAACATATGCTAACAATGTGGGATAGTATCAAAAGCCTCACAAAAGCCTTCCCTACTCTCCTCCCTTTCCTCATCCATATTGCCTTCCGTGATGAAATGGCTGACTATCAAATCAAGTTGGCTGTGAAGGAACTGTGCTTAAAAAATCCACGTTCACTGATCCCAATTACCTTTCCTGCCTTCACACGCTTATAAACAGACTCTGGGGGGTGATGTCTCAATGCTCCCACAGACTGAGTTAGAGGTGCTCAGCCTGTAATATCTGGGTTCCATTTTCTGATACTGAAGACACACACAGGACTAACCTTTTTCCTCCCACACATACTAGTGAGCCTTCACTACAATAGTGGCTTATCACAGATGAGGAACACCTGCTTCACTATCATGACCATCCTTATGGAATCTTATCCCATGGAATGGGAAGCTTTCAGCTCTAAATCTTCTTGAACCTATTGCTCCTCCTACTGTTTGCTTGCCTTCTGCTTCCTCAACTGTGCTGACACGCAGAGTATTGGAGTCAAGCTTTGTCTCTCAAGGCTGAAGCAGTTCAGCTTATTCTATGTCACCCACCAACGGGATGCCCATCCCATTCATCAACAGGCGTTTTCACTGAATTTCCTTTAGCTGACAGAATCCCAATTTATGCTCCTTGCTAGTTTTAGATTCAACTGAGCTTTGGTATTCCTGGCATCACCTGTGACACCTCAAGCAATGTTTATACTCTCCTCTGATGCCTGTCCCTGTTTTCACAGTAGAGAAGGCTTATTTTAAAAAAGGAAAAGAGTTTTGCTGTTTCTTTTAAAAACCTCACATTGTAGAGAGCAATTCTAAATTGAGGAAGATAACAGGCTGTGATCAAATAAATGACCAACATTTCATCTCTTATCTCAGCAGTTAACTTCTCCTATTTTTACTATTATGAGATCTCCAGACAAAAGACACTGAAAAGGCGTTAAAATACTGGAAGAAATTATGAAACACAAAAATAATTTATTATTTTCACAAATCAGGGTTCATTTGTTATTTAACCAGAACTACTCTCATTTTCATGGAACCCCTTCAAACGCTGTGTTCCAGGATGTGTGTCTCATGCAGTATCAGATCTCTGGCAGACACAATATAATGGACGCCCCAACTGCTACATAAAAGCTGCCTATTAAATCCACCTGGTAGACTGGCAGCAGTCTTGGCTTTGCCTATTGTTCCCCAGAGGTGCTCACGCTCTCACCTGCCCAGTGCTTCATTCTGCAGATTAAAAGGCTCCCTGTGCTCACCTGCCCTTTTGCTAACCTTCTGCCTCACATGTAAGATGGCAAATGGCAGAGAGGAAAATTACCTGAGATGAAATCTGTCACACTAAAGGAATTGTCACTGGGCCTCAGCAAACAGCGGGGAAAAACTGACACACTGTTTACCTGCATACAACAGGTAACACCCTAAGCACAGGAAAGTAAGGGTATCATCCCCGTGTTTTGTTCTTCAGAATCTTTCTTTGCCTTGACAGTGTATCAGATCTCCACATCAACTTCATTTACTGAAAGACGAACTTCTTTGCTGATATTTATAACCCATGGATATTGAATGAAGTGCACTGACAGTAAAACAAACTTTTTCTCAAAAATATGAGTTACTGAGCCCATATGCTTAATTTTGATGGAGTAGTTCTTTTAACCACATGGGTCTTTTGCTATTGCTTGTCCAGATTTTAAAATTTGGTATCACCATCTTGGTGATTTGAAATTATTATATTTTAAGGTCCATTAGCTAGGTCCCAAAATTCCTACGGAGTTAAATACCTTCTAAATTAAATAATGCTGAGGTTTTGTCTAATCACACAGGTGATACTGCAATGCCTTTGGGCTACAATGATACTGTTAAGATAGGCAATTTATGTATCTTAATTTATATACAAAATTTATCCCAAACATTCCCATCTCTGTAAGCCTCTGATACACCAGAGCCACAAAAGAAAAATATATGTAACAGAAGTTCAGACAAACCAATGACGGGACAAAAGGCGCAATGATTCCACCAACACGGGAAAACATGGAGCAGGCACCCATTCCAACATTCCTATAAAAAACCAAACATAAATAATCTTTTGAAAAGTGTTATTGAGCAAGGAAAGAGACTCATCAGTCATGACCCTGAGCACATTAACGGGCAAAGAAAAGCCAAATGTAACCGAAAGCATCCCAAGACAGGAATGAAACAAGTTTTTGTGATTAAAACGAAGCAAAAACCTCCTTTACACTGAGAAGTTTTGCATACACACATAGGCAAAACAAGTGTGATTCCAATTCATGCATCTTGCCTCTGTCTGAAACTCTGGCTGAATTCATTTATTCAAATCCTACTTGTCATCAGATGTACCCACTCATGAAATACAGCACAGTACAGTTTCACTTGTGGGTGACCATCATATGGCAGAAGCTTCTGTGTGCTCTGTCAGCACAAGCAGGGGGTACTTTTGCCCCTAGTGAGTGAAACCTTACTGTTGCTCACACACAGCCTTGTGAAGCATCAAGTTACTTTTACAAAGCTAATTGACCAGTCATCTTCAATGTTCCTGGTTAAGCATGTATGATGATGGAGTTGTCTGGTTTTATAAAGCACTCATTAAAAGAAATGTCAGCAGTGCTATAGTTACCCTCATTAGTAGAAGGGGAGTTGTAAGCAGGCCAAGCAGCTTAAGGCCTAATTTACTGTTACATAAAAATATGGTTAGTCTGAAGAGAACACTGCAAATGTGATGGAAGAGGGAGTAAGAAGATGATAAGGAAAGAAATTTCAGATGTAAAACTACATCTAATCATTACATGCAACTGAAAAATTCAAATCAAAAACTACAGTTAATAGAAAAAAAAATAAGAGCAATAAAAGATGATCATGTAAGAGAACCAGTAAAAAGAAGACTTAAAATTAACTTGTGTTACCTGATGACTGTGGGATAAAGTTCTGATGTGTAGATGTAGACAATGTTAAAAGCAGCACTGATTGTCAGTTTTCCCAGCAAAGACAGAGAGCGACTATTCACCACTGCAAACACTCCAGTATCTAAGAGAGAAAATGTGACCCTTGTAAGGATTTTGAGCACTCCAATAGACCTCTAATCATTTCAATCACACAATGGTATGGTGTGAAAAGGAACCTAGTGAAGAATCTAAAAGGTGAAGCTACAATTCAGCATTTTTGGTCTACCACTAATTAAGTACTAAATTAGTTCTGTCAGAAAGTTGAAGAAGAGTATAACAGATACATTTTCCAAAGGTGAGCACTTTTCTTTTAAAAGGAGTCCTATTCATTGTCATTTCTGTAGTATGACAGTATTCTTCTAACATTATTACTTTGAAAGGAAGATGCTGTAAAGAATCATACCAAATTTCCTATCCGGCTTATTTTGTCAGAACAGCCAGTGCTTATTTCCTTTTAACAGGCAAATCAGAGCTCATGCCCAGTGAAGGCAGGTGCTTCCTTCTGGCCAGTGAGCCCTTTCACTTCCCAAGGCACTTCATCCTTGCCTGACTTGGGCAGTTCAGTACACAGCTGATTTCCTGGGGTCTCACAGTTCTGTCCTTTCTTTTCACATCTTATGTTTGGAATGATATGCAAAAAATACTTAATGACTGGTACCAGCCAAACCAGAATTATTTCCAAGTTTCCATGCTCTAGGACCTGGAATAATTCTGAGAACCTGAGTGGTACCCCCTTCAAAAAGCTTTACCTATTAGACCCATGGCCATCTAGAGCAAATTCTGTACTCTGTCATGGATGTTTCATTACTTGAATCACTCTTCAAGCATTTGAAACAATTCTCTCACTTTATGAGAGGTTACATACACAGATAGATCTTATGACCAAGGTGAATTTATCTATCTGGTTTTAAAAAGAAAAAAATGCTATGTAATCTGAAAATTAACATTAGTGCATCTTTAGACAAAAGATGTTTAATTTCACATTTCTTAAAGACCCCTCAATTCAGAAGTTTATCAGAATGCTCTCTGAGCTGTAAGTTATGTGGCCACATTATTATTACCAGAACCACACTACTCTTGAAGGTTACAGAGCAGTGTGGGAAAGATGGAAACTTGCTCCATCACTCAGTTCTTCAGATCTTCTGACATTGATCTTCTGCTTGCAGAGATACATCCAAGTTGCATGGGTACTACTTACACTAACCTATCATCTAGCTATTGGAGATACCACAAGAAATATTAATTGGGATTATGTCAAAAACACTGGAAAGGAGCAACTGATGTGAACAGAAGGGCAGAATCCAAAGGGAAAAATTCAGATCCAAACCTTACTAACAAGTTTTCTCTAAGGTCTTAAGGTGGTTACTGATTATTCTTGTATTGAGTTGGCTTCTCCATGTGGTATGAGCCTAATCTTCCAGCAGCCATCAAATTGTTATGCTGTAGGATGCTGTTTTTACCAATTCTTACCACAAACTCCAGAAACAAAAAAAATACTTACCTCTCTTCTTAGGCAGAAACATGACAATAAGACAAGCCAATCCTCCCAGGAACAGAAACACACTCAATGTTCGCTTCCGACCAAACCTGATACACAAAGACAACAAAGGTTTATATTCTGCATTGGGTTTGTGGGTTGCAAAGTAATGAATCCTCTGAATTCACAGACTCTTTATTTGCAGTTGGGAATTTTGAATACCATCTTCCACCAACGCTTCCTCTCACACAAGCTTCTGCTGCACACTTAACAAAATGAGTGCCAACTTTATACAGCGGCTGGGGTATACATTTCTAGGATTTGGGGTTGCTTCCTGCCGTGTGTGACATTTGTAAACCTCCTCGGGAGACACAGAGGAGAGACTGGGAGGAAATTCGACAAAATCTGAGAGACGTTGTCCAGAGTATCATGGCTCAGGCAAAGGCTGAATATCTGCTCTGCTCACACAGGACTGCTATTGCAGGAGACCACAGGACAGCCCCAGCAGAGTGGAGCGGGGATAGCCGTGCCCCAGCAGCGAGGATGGGATCACGGGGCAGAGGTGGGAAGGACGCTATCTAGCGTCAGCCTGCAGGCAGCGCAGGTTCCTCCCAGCTACATCAACCCCACCTGAGCCAGAGGGGCGGCTCACCATTAGGTGAGCAACTGAAAACAAGTTAAACTGCTATTTGGAATAGAGGTAAATCGATGGCACTTTCACATTGAAGTGGGAAGCCCCACACAACAGATACGAGCTAGGAGATGTGATACACAGAAAACCTATCTTTGAGAAAAGTTAAGAGAAACCCTGAGTGGGTTAATAAATTCCATACTTACCATTTTTGGTTAATCAAGTAAATACAGATTGGGTATGCTGGGATTTCTATCAAGCCTGACAGGGCTAAATTGGCATAAATACTTCCACCTAGGTCACCCACATTAAGGGTAAGACCGTAGTAAACCAAGCTGCACACAAACCTGCAAAAGACAGGAGAAAAAAAAAGTGAAATCAGAGCTCACACTTTGCCTGCCAAATCGAAGCACTGGTCTGGCATAATGCAGGATAAGCTATATTTAGTGTTTCAGCAGATAGGTCTAAAATGTTTCTTTCTAAGTGTATGACACCTTCTAGGCAAATAAACCATTCTGTCTCAGCAAAGACCCCATTTCTGACTTACTACTGAGTGAAACTTAAGATTACACTTACGAACAACGTGCACAAACCAGTATAAAGTTAGAATACAATCATGACTATATTATTTAACTTCAGAAATGTCTTTGTCCCTTTTGTTTTTATCAGATTACACTTTCATCCACACTTTTTCCAACTGTGTGTAAACCAAATTTCTCAAGCATTTCAAACAACACTTCAACCTTCTTTTAATTTCTACACCCTGGTCCAGTTTTAGTCATTCATTCTCCAACTCTGTTTAACTTTTCTTTTGTACCCCTATTGTCATGTTAACCCCTGTAAAGGGAGTTATCTTTACAGAGAGGGAAGAAACTGGTCATTAATTCATTCTGCAGCAAATCAGCAATTCTCATTTAAGGAACAGAACAATCAACTATTTATTCTGCAGTAAGCACTTGGAAAAGCAACCGGAAAACAGCTCAGTGCTGTATGCTGACAAACCCATTTGTTTTATTCTTAATTGATACATCTTTCCAAATATATGCATTATAAAAGCAACTATATGAGAAGTAATGCCCAAGGACCTGCATACTATGTCATATATAAGGTTTTTTTTAAGTGGCAGAAAAAGACCTCAGGGCTAGTGAGATATCTGAAAAAACCCAGGCACTTTTGGAGTTAAATTTCTGCTAGTGACTAGAGGGAGCATCATGGGCTCCTGCTCCTCACTACAGCAACAGCCAGCACTTTCTCTTAAGAACTGTTGCCTGTGATGTCTACTCATTAGACAAGGTAGGCCACCCACCTGCTAATGGGCTCCTTACACACAAGACAAGGAATAATCCATGTGAAGAGATACTGACAGCTTTGGGCCTAAGAGGAGGACACTGTGACTAATCCCAGCAGCCTTGTGGGTCAGAACAGAAGGGGTAGTTCTCAACTATTTTGAGACTCAAAACACAAGATAGAAATGCAGAGATAAAACACCTCAGAACTGGACTGTAAAAATGGCTTTGTGCTAGAAATGCACTAAGGAAATACTGTAATAGATACTTAAGTACTATAAAGGATCCTTTTTAGGTACAGTGGCCCCAACAATCTGTAGGACAAGTCAATTCTCAGCACCATATTCTCTCAAAGTCTTAAAGAGGTCACAGTACCACAGCTGGGCCTACAAAGTATTTCCAGTACCAGGTGAACATCATGATCAAGGTGCGTCCCAGGAGAATCCTGTATCGGAACAGGTCCAGAAAGCTGCCAGCCTCTCTGGAGCTCCTCTCTGCTGGGAGTTTTAATGAAAAAGTGCATTTCTGCTTGCGGTTCCTCTTTGCAATGAGGTAGAGGGCATCTTCTGCCTCGTTCAGACGGCCCTGGGAATAGAGCCAGCGGGGAGACTCGGGAATGAATCTGGAACACACACACAGACACCTTTAGCGACTTTCTTCTCTATGACGCTAGACTTGTCTAAAGGAATAAGGCTGAGATGCACTTCAGTATAATAAAGAGTTTTCAAACAACCCTTCAGGTATAAAATTCACTTACTGAAACAGAAACAAAGCATGTTGAAAGGAAACGTAAGCCTTATATAATTTCGATACCGAGAAATTACAGTAAGTGTATACATATATATGCACACAGAAAGAACATTACAAGTTACAGTATGATTAGAATTTGGAGAATTCAGAATTAACGAGGCACACATTACAACAAGTAATACACAATGCTTTTGTAAGACCCACTAGTTCCATTTCTCATTTTCCACAAGATCAACTTCCCATTTTTCAGCTTTTTGCCAAATTCTCTCCTGTAGACAGGAAGGTAGAAACTGTGCAAAGCTCATACTCCTCACGTGCACTGTTCACTCGACAGGTCTGTAACTCCAACATGGTCTACTACACAAACCTTCTATTATTTTTGGGCTTCCAGAACTAATTTAAACTTTAGCCTTTTGCCAGAAACTTTTTAACATTTTTGCCTCAGACCAAAAATTAAATTTTTCCTCTAAGTTTAAAAGAATGTGATTCTGTGTTTTCAGCAAAAAAAAGAGCTTAGAATGGAACATATTTTCTTCCTCAGGATAAAAATCTGATAGTATTTTCTACATTGAGTAATTTTTAAGCAATGTAGCAGGGAGGCAGTGTGAAATTTGGAATTAAAAAACCACTTTTCTTACAGGAAAGATAGCCTTCTGAGCACAGCTCTGAAGTCACAAGCAGAACTCACTTAAAAAAGTTGTACCTATCAATCTGAAAGTTAATTTTTTTTTCCCAACGGTCCCTATCACCATAAGGTTTCGAAATATCCAAAGTGTCATCTCGGCCTTTCACCTCATGAACAGCCTCAAAGACTCTTCCCTGAGTTCTGATGCTTCCTTTGAAAGGGTATGTGGATTTTTTGAGAAGCAAAACCTTTATTCAAAGAGTTACTGAAGTGAAATAGATGCTGGAAAGGAAAAGACCTCTAGTTTAAACACCAGCTAAAGCAATTTTGCTTTTAGTTACTGAGATTTAGATGTCACAAAGCATGTAAGAAAAGAAGACCACACTGCATCACAGAGCTTTCACTGCTGAAATTCATAAAGCCCCAACTATCTCCAAAAAGATGACATTTGAAAAAATCAAACGGAGCTGCCCATTTTTTTCTTTCACGTGTCACTTTTAAGACTGGACAGGCAAGCAATTTTGACACTGTTCCTTCTGTGTAAACACAAGAGAAGCATCATGTTATCACAAAAATATGCAACTATTCCTGTATCTTTTAACATGTATTTACAGTGCCTCGTAGCACACCAGTTCAGGTCATCTACATACACCAGCTAAAGAACAGGATGTGCTTCTCTACCACCCCAGTGACTGTCCCCATCTACAGTAATACTGCACACACAGTACAAGGTAGACTCACAGGCTCAAATGTTGCAGCACTACTGTTTGAAAAAACCACAGATCATGTGGGGGGAAGGGGTGTGCAAGTTGAGAGAAATCCCTTATTTACACCATTTCATGCCATCCTAGAAAGGCCATTTGACTTAGTAGTTTGTGCACTCGGTTTATTGGTTTTTTTTGGTTTTTTTTTACATCTTTCTTTATGAAACTCAGTTTGAAAAACAACTTACAGAGAGAGGAGAAAGACGACTGCTCCTTCCAGATTAACCACAACAGCCAGAGTCCTCCAGGAACGAATGAAATACCCTAATAAAGCATACTGGGCAATTCCCACAGCAAAGAACAAGCCACTAATAGAACCTAACATACAATTAAAAACAAAACATTATCACTTCTGTAAGAAACATTAGTAAATCTCAACAAATGGGATCAGACTACTTAACTAGTTGGAACTCTTCATTAGCAAAAATTCATTCAGCTATTCAGGCAGAAACACAGCTCTTTGACCAAAGAACACCCTGTCCTTCATTCACGCAGAGCAGAAGAATTATATCTAATGGCAAAGATCAATAAAAGCCCCAAAAGCACTCTTCTACATTCCCCACACCCAAAAAAAGCCCTGTGAACAGTCAAGTCTTTGAATTCCAAATAAGCATGTGTATGTATGCAGCATAAGTATGCACCTTTCTATGTGTCAAAATAAATACTACGAAACATTGAAAAACTGGTAGTTTTAGGAATATGTAGTATTCATTTGTAGCTCCCAGGACCTGTAAGACACCCTACTTTAAAACAGTCTCAGCATGGCACTTCTTGGGCTTTGTAAGTCAGACCCTAGAGCTGCAGCAGTACAGGTTACACACATTTCTGAAGGACAGGTCCAACACCAGCAATCAAGACAGTTAAGGGTGTCTGTATCTTCTAAATTCTAAGGGTAATTACTACATGGGACAACTTTTTTAATAACATATAAGCAACAGTATTCTCATCCTCCTATGAGAAAAAAAAAACAACACTTTTGATTTCTTTTTAAGAACTGCCAGGAAGGAAAGAATTCATATTTAGCATACAAACACTTGGCTCTGTTGGGCAGAGTCCAACATTCTGATTAATAGAGCTCGCTTGTGACAAACCTTGGATGAGTATTTAGCTGGTAACATTCATGGGAGATGTTTCAGCTGGATCTTTGTCAACTTGAGTGATGCAGAGACTTAAATGGCCCCAAGTCATCTACTCTGCTTGTCCAAGGTTCATATTAAACAAGCAGAGTTCAAAGACTGTGATCACAGATATGCTCAAGTGGAGCTAAATTTACAACTGCTTTGTGTGCCTCAAGTGGTGTGTGAGATTGAAATCTATGAATTCTGACAATAAAGGCACTTTACCTGCTAATGCCCAGTAGGCTGTACCCACACACTCATTCAGTAAAACAAAGGCCACCAGTGACATCCCACCATTCATCATCCCTACCAAGAATCGGGAAACGGCAAAGAATTCATACGAGGGTGAGAATCCGTTTGCGATGGCAAACAAGATGTCAAGCGCAAAACCTGGAAAATAAGGCAAAAAGTTTCTGTTTAGAAGGGTACCTAAAGAAACAGAAGCATTTACTGGTATCTTTACTTGATGCCCACTGGCAGCTGTCCTAAGACATCACAGTCAACACCACCATCACAGGTTTGGAAAGAAATTTAAACACCTAGAGTCAGTATCAAAAAGGGAGTGACACAGAAGGAGTGTTTTTTTGATACATAGGTTGCAGTTTGAACCTTTAAACTCAGTTCATAGCAATTTTTTTAGACACTCAAAACCATTGTCTGACTCTTGTTAAAGACAGCTTTATATTTATCCCTGATACAGAAACCTCAGGTTAAATACATGACCAAATATCTCTCCTTATTTTTAGAGAGCAGTGTATAGAAACCAGAGAAGAGAAACATCACCAGGGGACAATACATGGAGCGTGTCCATGCAGAGCAGGCCCACCTTTATGTGCTTTGAATGAGTGCTGCTCCTTAAAAGAAAAACAAAAAGCATAAAACGTTTCTTTAAACTCTACATGCTCATCCAGTGACACACAACTTTATACATACACAAAACACACAGTTTCAGACGTTGTTTGATCCAGGGAAAGTTAGAAAGCTTATGAGCTTCAAAACAGTATGAGGATCACAAATACATAAAAATTAAATCATGCAGACGGGGATAAAAGGTGCAACAAATTCCTAACAGGTTATACAGGTAAGAATGCTGTTACAAAACTAGTAAAAACACTAACTGCAACTTGCAGACATCCCATGAGCACAATGTTGCACGAGTGAAAGCCTCTATGGCATGACTCACAAACCCAGAACACCTCGCAGAAATTCAAATGGTGACTGAACACTGAAATATTAATTCCTTGGCTCAACTTCTATGGCACAAGTATACTGGAATGCCAAAACAAACTAACAAAATCACAGCACATGATTTACAGCTGCATATCAAGCCCTCAGCAGAAACTGGACCATTGCCACTGATCTTCAGGGCCATGACACCTTCATGTCATTCATTCTGTCAGGGGGTTACCTGTGAGATAGACTTTCTTCCTCCCGAAGCGGTCGGACAGCTGGCCAAAGGAGATGGCTCCAACAAACACACCACTGAAGTAGGAAGAACTGGCAGCACTGACTTTGTATGATGCATTGCCAACTAAAAACCACTGGATGGAGGGGGAAGAAAAAACCAGAAACAATAAACCAGTAAAAAGGTAAATAAATCAGAATCTGAACAGTTCACCAACAGCTAATAGCTGGAGGGGATGTTACATATTTTAAAGAAGATCAAACTCTTCATAAATCTCCTAAGTATCACATTCAGTAAATCACCAGTCCCTATTGCTGTCTCCCAAACTCACCACAGGATACTAACAATTGCAGTTCTCCCAAATCAAATGCAGTCTTTGATTCTGAAATCAAGAACAGATTCCTCACAGTACTCTAATTTTTGCAGCTTTCTCCCACTTTCCCTTTTTCTGCCTTCTTTCACATAAAGCTGTTAACCTAAATAGACTCAGTTCTACCTACTGACATGTGTCACTGCAGTGTGTAGAACATACATTGTGAAAAAATAGTTGTGGTTTATGTCTGAAGATACTCCTGCACTTGCTCCTCTTTATGAACTGTCTTGTCCCTGAGCCATACTTTCATACCATTAGGCAGGTTAGTCAGGTTTTCTGCACACACTCATCTTTTTCACAGTGTACTTTGTCATTTCCAGTTCTTTTCAATTCCAAATTCAAAGCTGATCTTGAAATGTTTGATTCTTACAGACTTAATGTCTCAAGTTGAACCTGACAAAATTCTTTGCCCCACAGAAGTGCAGAATGAAAATATGCCATGCTCTCAATGTTCAAGTTATTTCCTTTTGTATTCTAAACACTCCACATCTTCTGTTCTTTTCGTTTTCTATTCCTCTTGCACCTTGAGATAATGTTTCCTTTTAGTGACAACCAACTCTTCTTCCTCTGCTGGTAAGCTGGTGATTATGTCATTATCCCTGCAATAACTCTCTAATCTTCTCCTCATAATCTCCTCTTCCTCTACCAAAATCTCATTAAATATCCTTTCTAGCAAAGCTTATATTATTTCAAAGCTCAGTTATAAACTACCTCATCATGAGAACAGAGCCATGCAATTAAGCCTCGCAAAGATTAGGATGCTAACAAAACATCATTCATAAGCTCCAAGAAAATAACTTGCTTACTTTCTATATCTGCTTCATTTTGAATTGTTACTTTAACAGGGAGGTGGTTACTGATAATAGTAGGAAATGTACCCATAAAGTGCCAAGACTGACAAAATTCAATGGAAACCAACCACATGACCATAAATCAGCTTTTGAAGCTTCTGCAGACCTTAAAAACAATTCCCAAAAAAATACATTTGTAGAATAGTTGCATATGAGATTAATTTTATCCTGAAGTAACATGGTCAGTTTGTTTTATCATAGCTACAACAATCATGCCCTAACTTTTGGTATAAAAATTTAAAAAGATGCCAACATGAAAATTGTTGACACGAGATGCTTTCTGAATCATTCAGGGATTAAGGGATAACTTGGTTGCAAAGGAAAACTTGTTCTCAAAATTTATCTCAACATCTAAGCCCTTAAAGAGAGCTCAAGGCTTTTCTCTTCTACATAAAAACACGCTACATGTATGCTTATTCACAAATCAAGCTTTTTACATCAGAATATTTTTCAGAGTAAATTTGTAATGGTCATGTTATCAGTGATGCCACAAGGTTAAGCACTGACACACCCTCTTTAAATGTAGGAAAAAACTTCTTTACAATCAATCATGAAATTAGATTAATAATGAATTAGTGGCAAAATACTCTCCAGATATGTTCCCTCTCAAAATGTTTGTGCATAGAACATAACCTTCAAATATACCAAATATTCAGCTAACAAATTCATAAAAAACTATTTTAATAGCGGGAAACAGAAGAGGTAAGAAGATTTTATTCAAATGGGCCTCTATTGAAACATATGCTAAAGAATTAGAAAGCAGAGTTGCAAGTTGCCTTAGGTCTTTTTGTTTGTTTAGCGTTTTTTGTTTGTTTTGGTTGGGGAGTTTTTTAGGGGTTTTTATTGCTCAAGCAGGCTTTGTTCTTTACCTGCATTTCTTATTTATTCAACCAAAATATATAAAGATCTGTATAAAAATCTATGTCATATGCTAGGCTCTACAAGCATGTCTGATTTGTCAACTTTAAGAGAGTAAAAGATTCTTGGGCAAGTTTAAAAAAAACAAAAAAGAAAAACCCCAGAGAAAATTCAGAAACCTTACTGAGTTTTAAATAATGCTTAAGAAATCCACCATCCATTAAAATTTTAATTTAAATGGTATCATAAGTACTCATACCCTCTTTATTGCCAGAATAAGAAGCAATGCCTTTTGTACACAATGGCTTGGTACTATTCCAAAGCTGGCCATTTTTATTAATATGCACCTAACCAATAAACTGCTTTACAGGAGTAATTTGGATAGCATTAATACCTCTGGACAACAGCCACAAACTATCAAGTGGTACCATACTTGAGTCCACAGTTCTGCTCGACATTCAGGCCTTGTAACCAATGCACTCAGGGCTCTTGTAAAGAACGATTTGACATTAACAGATACTGACAGACCCAGGAAGGGCAGGTGTTGCACACATCAATGCAGAGTCTGTAATCATTCCTGTAGGGACTGTGGCTAGACCATGAAAGAAATCACTTAAAAAACACAGAGGCCATGCCAATGAAGCCAAAGCTTGTTTTGGAATAGAATGTGAGGGAACTTCTTTGTCCACCTGACTCCCCACTGCCCATGTTCTTGTACCTGGAGTTACAAAGACTGCAGGAGCCGCTTCCTCTCCAGTTCCTAGAGTGCTTGCTAACTGCATGATGGATGCACGACATGCACTGGAGCTCAGCAAGGGGATGGCCCGAAGGAGCTCAGAGTCCATAAAGGATTTTGAGCAAATTAGTAAAATGAATGTCACGATTCCAGCTCAAATGTGGAAGCAGGATGCAGTATGTAACCTCCACACAGAAAAGGTGGGAAGTTTTGGAGCAGAACATTGGTCAAGATCTGAGCAGCAATATCAAGCTAGCTTTTGCTGCCAGTAAAGACATGAGCACATTACCTGTACTCTAACTGGAGGTACCACGTTTCATTTGCTAATCAAAACATGCATTAGTACACAAGAAAAAAGCAGTACAAGGAGACCCCCAAAACCACCTCAGTAAGATTTACTGCTCACACACGAGGCTGCAAAACACATTTCAGACTTACCTCAGAGACTATGGATGTAAAGCTGCTGCCAAAATGTACATGCTTATGCACCTCGCTGCCATTGGCAGTCAGCAGCCATTCCCCAAAAGCTCTCTGCTCGCTCACGGAATGGTTGCCATGGCTCTGATTAGCTGAGAGCCCTTGGAGATCCCAGTGGTAGGGAGGAGTTGCACCCACCAACGCGATGAGGATGGCTTCAGTGGCCACATAGAGCTGAAAGACAAAAAACATCAGAGATGCTCAGCTTGAATCCAAGCAATGTCTCCTCCACAGCCAGATGGAATCAGTATTAAAAATATTCCTATTTTTATATTTGCCTTCTACCACAATGAGATGTCATGCATAGCCCCTGTCTACCAAACAGCACACACTGAAGAACCACAATTTTAAAAAAGTGGTTCTTGTACTTTTTATGTGTCGGATATTTGAGAGAAAAGAAGTTCCCCTCCTGACACCTCTCCCTTAGCCAGACAGCCCCAAACTCCCAGCCACAGCGGGTACACATCATGGATGGAGGAACAGTTATTAGACGTACTAAGGAGGAGAAAATCCCTATTCTTTAATGCAAGTGTATCACTCTTATATCCTCTCCTTCCACCTGTGTTGCTCACTCCTCTAATTTGGTATTTGGACTAGATCGCCTCCTCATGGTTTCATATCTAATCTTTCCCAGTTTTCACAAAATTAATTCTTTGCTGGCTTTCTACCTTCTGTGGACCTCTTTTACTCTTAGAAGAGACAGAGACAACCATGTGAACACACACATGCATTTTTTAATATACCTACGTATTTACAGATACACACAAGGTCTAAATAGTGATCAACACCTGCTTTTGTTTAGGAAAGAATAAATAAAACTGCTGGAAACCCAGACATTTCAAGCCTGGTCTAGAGCTGGGTTGCTGCTGCTTGCTCAGAAGAGGACACATTACAACTACAGCTTAAAACCCTGTGGTTTGAGACCCGTTTGAACATAGAACTGCCACAAATTCTGGAAGAGAAGATGGATCATAAAGTCTTCGGAGAGACAAAAGGCATTGCTAGTAACAACCCCACACACTCCCCAAATAAAACCCCTTTCTCTCAAGCCCTCACTGAGGAACTGTAACTCGGCACAGTGGTTCCTGACAAAACAAACAAACCCCTTCCTTCATAAAAAACACTCATTCATGCCTTTCCATTCTTCAAACTCGACATTGGTACCTCCTGAACAGTCCTTGCTCTGCTCCCAGCACCTCCTCCCCATGTTCTCAGGAAGAACGTACCCACAGTACTCTCGGAAGGCTGCTTCACAAATAATTTGCAAAACCGGGAGAACCATAGGTACAAAAAAAAACCAGCCTGAGGACCTCTGAATTCTGATGCAAGCAACACCAGATATTGCTCTATTCTGTACAACAGCTGAGCAGCTGGAGTTACACCCAGATCTAAATGAGAATTATTACTAAACTGTAACTAAAACAGAGCCCTGAGTTATAACCTGAAAGCAATTTTTCCCATCAGCGCCTCTTTTGTATTCTACATGATCAACTGCTACTTTAGTGGCAGGAGGTAGATAATTTTTTTTAAAATAATTCTCTTTCCATTTTCCATTAAAATTATCAAATGTCAGAAAAAATGTGGATAAATACAGTTAACAGTTATTATTTAAGCTAAAGAACAACTTCTAGATCAACAGCAATGAAAAGAACCCATCTGGGAAAGAAGGCAATGACTAAGATCACATGGGAAAAGAGGTTTTAAAAAGCTGAGTGGCCATGTTGCTAGGGATGTGTGGATACAGTACTCTCAAGAACAGCTTGAAATTACTGAGAAATGAGAATTACAGGTCATGATGTGTGGTGCATCCCTCTACTCTGACTCACTCAGACAATTATGTGCCAGGACTAAGTGATAACATCCTTGCTTTTGTCTTGTGAAATAAACATATTTTTGAAGCAGATCAAGAAACAAAATCCTCAAGGCGTTTGGTTTCAAGAAGGAAAACATAACACTTTTCAGTTTTGCACTAGGTGAAACCAGCTACAGAAAACTGAATAGAAAAATAAGCAACTGCAGGCACATGGAGAAACACTACAGGGTTTTTTCAATAAAAAACCCTCAACAATCAGCCTTTAGCATCCTAGTGGGTGCAGCAACCAAGGATATCACCAAGATATAAACACTTTCAATTGATTTGTGCAATCAGCAAACCATATGAAGACGGAGATGTGTTTTCATATTATCAAATAGTATTGTTCTATAGTCAAGTTCACTGAGTCACTGCTGACACAAAACTCTCCTTCCTAGTGAGCACCTGCCTTATATTTTGGGTAAGAGCTACAGTAAACCCTATTAATTTCATTGAGGAAACAAAACAAAGCCCACAAAACACCCCCCCAAAATTTACTGGCAATTCTGAAGGTCAGAAACATTTTCTGGAAGTGATTTTAAGAACATGAGGAAGGAAACTCTAGACATAATTACAAAATAAAGTTTTCATTTAAGTAAGAGTTGTGTTAACGAATCTGACGATCCCTCCCTTAAGAATTCTAAACGCTTGCACTTAACAGCAACATGGTTGTGCAGACTGGTGAACAACATAAAACAGTTACAAATCAAATAGAAATGTTATATAACAACTGTATAAAATATAAAATGGCTACATTATATGCTCTGTGGAAAACAAAGCCCTTCCTTTTCATTTGTTCTATAATCCAAGTCAAGTCAAATCTATGTCATTTAGTGCATAGTTCCAGTTCATAAAACATTTTAATTGGCTCTATATGGATGTTAACAGTTCCCTACCAAATTCCCTGCCCTGATCTGTATTAATCAAGATGAATACCAAGCACAGGGGGACAAGGCACCAGCTCCCAGTCACTGATGATGAGATGCTTAGAGTTCTCTTAGTTGAACTTTATCCTGTTTGTTAATATTCTCTTTAGGTTAAAATTTTATAGTCTGCCTAAATTAGAAGACTGTGGTATAAGGGAACTTATTAAAAGGCAATGCCTTAATAACCTGTACACTTTCACATGCCCTGCTAAGTAGAAGGGATTTTAGTTAGCCAGTTAAAGCCATTTCACTAACAGAATTTGAAATTAACTTAATATTAATAGAAGTGCCTGCCATGTCTTGACCAGCTTTCCAGATGTTCATTTTCATAATAAATTACATCCAAGAAAAGTGTAGGATCTCTAATAAGACTAGCAAGGAAGAGGGAGAATGAATTTAAAGTTTCATTTGTGTGTAGTGAAAATGAACAAAAAATAATTTAAGAAACACTTTTAGACCTCAAGATTTACCTGTAATGAAGCACAAATGAAAAATCTAAAGCAAGCCTTCAATTCCAATAAGAGATTTCAACCTTTTTTTAGTCAGCTCATCAGCAATTCCCAACTAGCCTGGTCATTCTAGACAAGTATTAGCTGAAGCACTCACTGCTGAACAAAATAATGAGTAAGACAGTAACTTCTGACCTTTCGAATACAGAAACATTAAAACTGCACCCTGAGGAAAGACAGAAATTAAGGAAGAACAATGAATGACCTTGCTCTGGTAGAAGCTTTTGATGAAGAGATGGCTACAGTTCAGGACAAGAGTAATTTCTTCTGAACCCATGACAAGCAGCTGAAAAGCTGGAGGGCAACCTAATATTTGAAAATCTGATGATCTCATCTGGTCCAAATCATCTCCAAAGGGTGACTTGGCTTTAAATTCACAATATTTTTTCTCCTCAATAACTCCTATGTAGAAAAGCCCTACAATGTCTTCTTGCTGCAAAATTATCATTTGCTGACAACACATTCCTCTGTGAAAGTATCCTTCCCCTTCCTGGTGGCATGGTAAGAGGGAGAACACCATAAGATAGAAGGAAAAGCTGAAAGTCGTAGTTAAAGTGAAGAATCACCATGTGCAGAAGAACATGACATCTCAGTTACTTACCAAGCCCAGACGCCCTCTGACAGGAAATACTTCCCATGCAGAATGTGACCATTGTTGGTTATTACCTGTGACTTATGAAGGACAGAGCAGACACATATTTTGAAAGAACTTAGGGTTTCTTCAGAGAAACAGAGAAAACCTACACAGTTCAGTTTTTAAACCTGAAACTGCCAGCCTCCAGAATCCACAGCAAGAAGTCCAAGGTCTGTCCAAAACCTTACATAACTTCATTCTAGAAATTCTTTAACATCTACAATGAAGACAAACACTGCACAGCAGACCACAACTCCTAAGAGCCTCGCCTCCTACGGGTTTGTGGAAAATGCCCCTCTAGCTTCCCCCTCCTGTTCCAAATATCCAAACACACACATCTCAGCCCTGTTTCATGCTCAGTGTTATTTTGGTGGGCAGTGGCAGCAGCAGGGTTTGTTGCTCCTGCTCAGCCTGGTGCCCATGAATCAGGTGACTGCTGCCACACTCAGACAAGGGCTGCTTTATTTTCTAGAGGCAAACACTGGCAACTGAAGAGCAAATACCATCATTGTACAAGCTTTCTGCAACATCCATCCAAGTGACTCCCATGTACACACCTTTGTCTGACACGGCCACAGGAACACAGCATCCTCACTCACATCACAGGTTGACATGTCTCTGAACATGAATAATGAAGCTGGAAGTGTTATTTTTCTGTCTTCAGAAACACAAGGCAAAAAGAAAGCTCGTGGACTGGTAAGTTAAAGAACCAAGGCAATCCACATGAACCAAAATTACAAAAAGTACTCTTAATACTACCTCTGCTTCAATAGGAGTATTCAAGGAAGTCAAACTACATTAATGTGCAATCAAGTGCCACAACTCCTCAGTCAAATACCAGCTACATATTTTCACCAATATCATGTGGAAAGTGCCACTCCAGTCCTCTTATAAGGAAAAGGACTTAGAAAAGAATAAAGCAAAGAAGTGCTCTAAGTCCCTATTGCAGTTTATGAATATAATGCAAAGCAGCCCAGGAGTGGACAATTCCAATGGTATTATAGGGTAACATGAAAAAAGTTAGCAACTGCTGGCAAAAAAGCAGGAACTGTGGGCTGACAATTATCAGGCAGGTATTGTCATGAGATTGAATAATCATTGTATGATTATTTTGTCTGTGTTTCATGTTTGCCCCTCTTTCTCTCCATACCTTCCAGCCTCTGTTGGCTATCAACTTACCTAAGTCACAGGCAGTATTTTAAGAGATCAAAGTCCTCACCTTTGCATGACATTTTGGGACACTGCCAAGGAGTATTGGGTGAGCATCTTGGTTTCAAAGAGGCAGTTCTGCTAAGACTATAAGAAAAGCATATTCTTGGCTAAAGCATTTAACCTGGTAATTTACTGATTACTTTCAAAAGTTTTTGTTTAAGTATCCCAACTAAAAGACAACGCTGACATTTGTATAAGCTACTTTATTCATTTTAAGGGTCTGTCTGAGGTAAGCAATTAAATCTACTTGTGTTTTGTTTATGGGTTTTTTTAAACTGAAAAACAGTCTTCTGTTTACTGCCATTTCAGAGCAACATGATACTCCAGAACTGAAAAAAATGTTTTTCCAGTTTCATTGTGGAACTTGCTAAACCACTGATTTTCAGCTTACAGCCTACAGGCCTCAGAATTCCCTGAAGTGTCTCTTAAAAATGCTCAGAAAAATAATTAAGAATTACAGAACCGCTTCAGCACTCGTAAATTTACTGTAAAAGGGCACAACCTCTTCAGGAGGAAGTCTTTCAGGGGTCTACAAATTGAAAGACATTAAAGAACTCTGATATTTATATATTTTTAAGACACTAGTAACTAAACATCACACCACAAAGTTTTATAACCTATACACACAACTTTCTCCATATTTCTTTATATGAGGATCTCAAAACCTTTACCAAGCCTTCCAAGGCAAATTTGTAACACCCTTTCACCCTGAGCCCACCACGACTAGGAAAATGAGCAGGTGAACACAATATTTAACCAGGTTAAACTGCAAACTTAGTCAGAGATCATATTGTAAACAGACAAGACCTAGAAAACAGATCTTACTGCTCCAGAGGGACTCCAGTCCCACTGGGTTAACACTTGGAAAAAGCAAATAGGTTTTGTTTAATGCAAACAATACACAAGAAGTACTATCTTAAAGAAGGAGTTATATTAACTACTCCAGTTAAAATAACAAAGACATTTGAGAACACAAAACTTTATCGATGCCAGAAATAAAGAGCAACTATCTCATGCAAGTGGGAAACAAGTATTCTGAATTCAGTTACACACCAACTAATTCTCTCACCCAAGAGGAAAGGAATGTAGAGCCTCTAAAATGGAGATGTGTCAGTGAGGAGTGCCTTGATACTGCTAGTGGAAAAACACAGGTAATTTATTGCCTACAAAACGTGGGAAGTTGGAGACTGTGTACACAGGGGCAGGAAAGAAGGAAGGGGAGATAATGTGTCATAGTATAAATATTTTTAACCCATAGTGTTTGCTATGCAGTAGAATAATTCCTGTTAACTCCCAGGCTGCTCTTCAAGGGTGCTCAGAGGACAGACTGGCCAGATGGATTGTTGTCTGCCAGGCTGAAAGGCAAAGAGCAGACGATGGGATTGCTTCAGCTCTCACTAAGTCCAAACACCATCCCATTGCACCAAATAGTCTACGTAATAACTACTTTATTATTAATAACTTGAAAATATCTCCCCATATGTTTTATCCACAGCCCACACAAAGATGACAATCACTATTGACACGGGGGTGCCTGCAGGCACCTTCAATCCCCTGTTGTTAAAAAGACTTTGCAAAAATCAAGGCATTCAGCCACAGCTCCAGTAAAGAGTCCCAGAGCAAGTTCCTTCTGAAAACTTCACTCTACACACCATGTAGCCACCTTTCTTTTTTTTTTAAAGAAAAAAAAAAAAGGAAAGCTGGGTTTTGGTTTGCTTTTGGGGTTGCTTTTTTTTTTTTTTTAAAACCAGCAGAATACTCTGCTACCTTCCCTCTGTTGGTAAGTCTTCAGAATGTCTGCTCGGTGCCTCTCCCAAAACTCATGCTTCTTGCTACACCCATCAGCAGTAGTTCTGTTAAGGTCTTTACAACAGCACACTGAACAGGCATCTTCTTGGACTGAACTGCACAGAAGCTGAAGTCAGCCTTGTAAGTCAAATTACAGAAGCTGAGTAGAGGTTTTTACACAGATAGACATGCACAGAATGTGTGGTTTAGTGTCAGAGTGAATGCTGTGATCACTGGAAGAACATCCAGCAACTGTAAATGGCACTTAAAAACACCTAAATATGAGCTCAATTGCATGTCCTTTGCAGTTCAGATACAGCTAAAGAAGGGAAGGTCTTGAAGTTACAGCTCACATTTCTTCTCTACCTCAAGCCTGCTCTGACCATACTCTTGCAGACACATGTATGTGAATGATGCACTGGTTTGGTTAAGACACAACGTAACTCTAAGGGAAGATGAGGACGTAGGCAGCTGATTACGTATTCCTAACTTCCCTCCACTAGGGATTCTTTTGGAAAAAAAAAACCAAACAGAAGCAAGTGTTTTAAAATTAACCAGTAAGGCAGCAATTGTTAACATCCAGACTTCTACACTATATCTGAGAGTTAAGGACCCCACTGCTAATAAGGCATGCCACAGTCCAGCATTGTTGTTTCAGGTTCTCTGCAGAAAATGCCACAATGTCTGCATCAGCTGCATTCACGTTTTTAAAGTTATAAATGTAATACCATTAAAGGCATGTGATTGTCTCTCTTAAGGAAGTTAGTTATGGATCTGAAAGAAGGACAAAGAGACCAAGGATTGTTGGTTAGCACCACTGAAATCAAATGTCACACGTGAACAAAGAGCTACCTTTTTTCTTGAAATATTTCCCCCGCCCAATTAAAGTAAATGGTAGGATTTGTCTTCACTTAGAAGTTCCATCAACTTTCAGATGGAAATATTCTTAACTAAATGAGCAGCAGCACATCTTTATGCATCAATAGCTGACATATCCACCTCATTTATTTGTCCTCCCAAACAGGAGTATGCTATACCAGAACAAGGATTTATATTCAGTGATCCAAGTACTATAAAAGGCATCATCATATTTACATGGAAAGCAACACCATCCTTCAGCATAAGCAAGTTCTGAGTAAGATTCAATGCACAAAAAGATGTGGGAATATGAAGCTTTCCTCAAGAAAAAACATTTGGGTCCCTACTTTTTATGTTTGTATTCATGCCACATTTGAAACCTCTCTTCCACAGAAGTGGCTGCACGTGTCTGACACAAATTCTGCAACTGCTTTATCGTGAATCAGAGAGACTTCAAACTCATACTTCTCCCACATACAGAAAAAACCCCAAACATTAAGGTCATCAAACTCAAAAAAAGATTACACAGAAATTCTGAAAATCCTTTTTGTATCTCCCACCTTGCTCACTCACGTTACAGACACTTGTACTTGAGCTGTGCCTACATTACAGTGCAAGTAACTTTGGGTCAACACCACACCTATCATGATGCCCCTGGAACAACTGCAGCACACTACACCGGAGTTGTAAGGCAGTTTGTGAAATATCCCTCTCCTTTCCTAATTTTAAATTGTTCATTACGTTTCCAATTTGTTTTGATCTTCCTATTCAGATAAAGTCCAAATAGTACACATCATCAAGGACTGGGAATAAGTTACTCAATGTACGATCAATTCCGGCTGGTTCAAAGAAAAGTTTAAAAGCAAATGTAAATACTAAAAGAAGATTCACTGACAAAGTATTTCATTATTGTCATTGCAACTACCAGAGTGATGTCTCGTGCCATTAAAAGAGGCAGAGTATGTACAGGGCATAGATAAGAAATGTAAAGCAACAGTTAAGCAAGGCTACATAGGGGATCACATCTGCATCCTGTCTGAAGACAGACACTATTTCTTCTGAATTATTTCTAGAGATTTGGAATGAGCCTGCCTTACTTAAGCCACATGCCCCAGAATGTGCTTTCCCTCAAAACATTTGTGCAGATGGAATGATTAAAGACCATCTTTCTGCACTGGGATATTGTAATGACAGAAGTCATACAGGATATTGTTGTCAACAGTAATGTGATGTTAGCAACACCACTCATTACAGCTGCACTGCATCACAGTTTAAGGCAAAGGTATAATTCAAGCAACTTGATGCGACTATCTTAACTGTTTTTACATCCTTCTTTCAGTTAGTAAGGAGTTCCTAAGATGGATGTGAACAACCACCCTTGATAATTATCCATATTACTGTGCAATGCACATTACCCATCTTAAGGTAAAGCCTTTTTCAGCTGTACAAACAAGAACTCCCTTTCAAATTTTACCATGCTTTTTAAAGCCCTCCAGCAGAGATACAGTAAGAGCACATTTCCATTCTCAGTTTGGACTTGGGCACTCCTGTACCTCCGATTCACTGGCACAGGCCAGACTTGTTCAACCACATATGTTGAACCACTCGAGACAAAGAAACTTTTAAAGTATGCTGTATGCTCTCAAGCATCTGATCAAGGTGTGGGATTTTGTACCATGTTGCCAAACACACTAAACAAACACCAAAAGACTATTCTTTAATAATACTTCCGTATAATTTCAAAAGGTTGTGACAAACTTTCCAGCAATGAACAGGTATCAAGGACTTACATTTAGCTCAAAATAAAATCCTAAGTATTTTAAGAGTTATTAGCTCCCTTTGTTTCTTCCTCCCTTTCTTAAAGATATACTAGAAATCTAAGACTAATCCAACCTTAATTTCACATCATTAGTCAATCTTCACATTCTTCAGGTAAGTCCCATCTTTCAGTAATTCCATGTCATTTGGAAAAACATTTTTCTACATTAGCTATATTTAGTCCATTATAAAGTTAGCAACCATTGCTTCAGAACACACCTAAAAATCTTCCTAATTCCTATTAATTTGGCAGTGAATAAGCCAGGCATACCTTGATATAGTAAAAGCTCAGCAGGTTAATGAGTAACAGCAGCAGGTAGCAGAGGAATAATAGATATCAGGGAAGATGAAAGAAGGAGCCCACAAGACTTAACACAGAAAAACATTTTTCTAATTACAAGCAACCTGGTGGTATTTGCCAGAACATCAGTAAGCTCATTCCACATATCAAGTACCAGTTCACTCAAGCCCACCTGAAAATGACTTTGTGGAAAGTCTCACCCCTACAGACAGAAGTGTTTGGTAGAGCTTGACTCAGAGAAGGTCTGTGACCTAAACTATGTCTGCGATGAGAATTCAGAGACCAGATACACTGGCGTATCACTAAGGCTACATGGTGGAAGTAGGTTACTAGAGAAATTTATATTTAAAAAAAACCCTAAAATGAAGGAAAGTACTTATAAAGTATGAAACTCAAAGAGATTAGTAACATGCAGAGATGAAAAAGCATAAAGCCTACAAGGAAAGCAAGTGTACCTGCTGGGAATCTTACCAGGAAAGGAAAGCAGAGAGTCTAAGCTCTGGATATTGGCAACAAAGATGAAGGGACTTGACACAGCAAAGAAATATTTTTCACACATCGGGTATTCTTACCTTTAAGAATGTAGAAATATTTTTTATACCAACAGGCCAACATAAAAATATAGGCCAACTGAGGGAGCACACAGAAAGGGACAGGGAATCTAGCAATAAAATGGAACAATCATGGCACAGCCAGTGATATAGACTAGCAGGAGTTCTCATTCTGCTGCCATATGCTGCATCTAATCCACTACAGGAGCCCACGATTACCTGGATCTACATTCTACATCACACACACAAAGATACATGACTTACCTTTGGGTCCATCCTCCAAAGGTTGATGGAAAACCAGACAAAAGACTAACACCAGTCGTGGAACCTGCCTTCAGTCTTGCTCTCGCACATCCCAGTGACACATTATGTAACTTGGCACCAATAAAGGAACACAAAAAGCAATCAACCACCCAAGCAGGAACCAGCTGAGTAAATCCACATCTACTCATGAACTGAAAGACAAGAAGCTTCACATCTAAACTCCTTACAGGCTCCTGTGCCTGCATGATCTGAAGTAAAGAAAACCTATCAGTCAGAGGATGATACTCATTGGTACAGTTCAAAAATTAAAGATAACATGAGAAGAAAAAAAGCAGACCCGCAAACCTGGTATCATTTCTTCTTTAGTTATTCTGAACTAGTTCCAGGATCGCAAAGATCCTTCTGTTTACTTCTCCCGTGAGGAATGCAGGCTAATCCATTAAAAACAAAACAAACGAACACAAACATTACAGAACTGATGACCCATACTAAAAGTTCTGGAAACACAGAGCACTTGTCACGGTTCACAGTTCATTCCAGAACATGACCAGCACTGGAAGAAAAACTAACCATTGCTTCCTTAATTCTTAATCTTCAGTGAACATATACATTTTCTAGCCAGCTGGCCAGCAGAACGAGCAATGTCTAATTTTAAGGAATTAATCAGCTAAATCAGTATTAAAAAAAAAAAAAAAGAGAGAAAAAAAAAACAGTACAAAGAAATAGAAACCTACAAAGTTTTGCTGTTTATCATCATAACTTTGCAACCAAGTATAGAGTTCCCATCCACTAGGACCGAGCATCTGAATTTTCTTTGGTCATCTCATAAAGCTTCATAATATTTCAGTCAGTCTAGGGGAAGTAGGGGTTGCCAGGAGAAGACATCTTTAGTCTCAGCTCATGACTGGAATTTCTTGAGTAGCACAAAATATGGGTCAGCACAGGAGGGAGAACATTGAAGTTCCTCTCTTCCTTCCTGCAACCATTAAATTGCCACAGTGGATGTAACCCAGCACTTGTCAGCCTAGCTGAATTCATGACAATTAAGTTTTTGATGCTAACATGGGATAAACCAGACTTCTGTCACATTCAAACCATACTTCAGTCCTACGCCTGACTGTGAAAGTACACATATTATTCTTGTCTTCCTCCCCTGTCCTCACAGAAATATGCACAAAGATGAAGCAAAATTGAAAGGTGACAAACACAGCTGCAGAGCACAACACTTGCTCATGCAGTCTCTAAAACTCTCTCTCCAGAGAGCGTCTGTCTCTTCTAGAGAGAAGAGTGTTCTCTTCTAGCACTCTGCTGTTATTTTTGACCCCACTTTTGCCACAAAACTTAAGAGAGTTCCAGCTTTGTATCTCACAAAACTGACTACCCAAAATGTAAGGCCTCACTCATCCAAACACCTAATGGAGAGACAGTGCCCCTGTATTCTATGAAATAAGTCGTGGCAAATCAAAGCACCAGAAGCAATCATCACCTGTCAGCTGGTTACGAGAGCCTCTGTACACAGAGGTATCAGTGGCCACCTGCCACTTTATCGGTGACAATCAAGCCACATGCAACCTAGAAATTCCCAGTCTAGCCCATTAACTCTAGGGTGCGCAGGATTCTCAGCAGAGCCTCTTACAGAAGTCCACGTCTTCCAGTCCAGGTCAGGGAAACCTCAGTTTAATCTCAGCCAGCCCTTCACCTGACCAGCTCCTCGTGTGCTCCACGAGTGACACAAGGTGTACCTGCTCAGGCAATACGGCACAGAGAGCACCAGCTGCTTGCCCCAAATTCACTCTGCAGAACTGAGCGCTGCCTTTGAGCAGAGGTCACCTGTGTCCCAGGAGCGCAGCACGCTGCTGCAGGACAGACCCAGAGGGGAAGGCTTGTTAGTGCCACCAGCAGCCCTCGGCAGAAGCCCTCCCGCACCAGCCTTCGCACCGGGCAGCACTCACGGCAGGGACATCCACCCAACTTTGGGAACAGCTGTCCACCGCACCCAGAGCATCCCCCTCCCGGCACTGCTTCCCCCTGGGAACAAGAGTGGGCGGGAAGGGCGGCCTCTCACCTGGAGGAGCACGGCCAGCAGGACGCACAGGTACACCTGGTAGGGGCCCATCTGCCCCACCAGCGGGAACGCCTCCTCCACCTCCATCCCGCTCCCCGCCCGCCGAGCAGCTCCTACGAGCGGCCGCCGAGCAGCGCATCCCCGGGGCGGGGCGCGGAGCGACGGCCGGGCCCTGGCGGAGCTGGAGGAGGAGGAGGGAAGGGCGGGAGGTGCGATGCGGTGCCCTTGCGCAGGCTCCGGGGAGAGCAGCCGGGATGCGGCCGCCTCCCTCCTTCCCGGGCGGCCGCCGGGGAAGCGGAAACGCGCGCGGCCTCGGCGCAGGCGCAGGGCCCGAGATTCCGTGGTTTGGGATGGGGAGTGTGAGGCGCTGTGCGGGGTGAGGGGCTGTGGGAGAGCGCTGTCAGGGAGGCAGCGTCAAGGTGCCTCGGCTGGGTCCCTTACAGTGAGCGGGCTCGGCGCTGGGGCGGTGGGTGCGAGGTGCAGGGGGAATGTGCCTCCTGAGGTCACACCTGGGCACAGCTCTTGGGAAGGGGAAAGGGCACAGAGGTGTTGCCTCTGGACCCATGGTTAGACCAGGGCAGCACGCTGGCCCTGCGGGGTGGGCGAGAAGGCTGCGCTGGGTCCATGCTGGCGAGGTGTCCCGGGTTTTATGGCGTTGTCCGTGCAGCAGCTGGGCTCCCATCGTCCACGTTCATCCAACAAAGCACAGCGGAACCACAGTGTGCTCAGCGGCTTTGCACCGCACTGAACAGGGCTAGCCTTGTGCCTGGAAGCTGTACCCACATCGTGCACGCTGCTTGAGTTCCCTCAGTTCACAGCAGACCCCAAAATGCTGACACACCTCAGCGGTGCAATATTCTGTAATGATACTTCATAGCCTACCTGCCGATAGTTGGGGGAAGAAAAAAAAAGCCGAATCTGACATAAGGCTATTGTGTAGGTGCCGCTAGAGGTCAGTTCTGGACCCACACAAGCCTTACTGTTCTTCATTTAACGCCTGGTGAGGACATGCCTCTCTCCATTACACCAGTCTCCACAAAACTGTGGTTGTAGTGTATTTTATAAAAAGAATTTTGAGAGCCTTCATCGCGAACATGGGATAGAAGTTCTCAGAAGTAATGGGACTGGTTTGGGAAGGAGCATGAACTCTACTGCACCCAGAAGGGAAGGGAGATAAATACAAGTGAAATATTGCAATTACATCTTGCAAAATGGCAACGAGCTTTTCATGGTCCATTTTCATTACACCTTTACAATAAAGCTCTGGGAACATGAAACAACTTATATTGTTGAGACTTTTTTTACCTAGTAGTACTGAGAAGCAGCAGCAACATCTTCATGCTTGTAGCTTTTATTGTATGAAAAATAGAAAGGAAGAGAGTTGTTGTGAGCTGTGACCTTTAGGACCATGCCAGGAGCCTGGGAAATAATACCATTTCTGTGCTGAAAAAATCTTGGCAAAACGACAATCATCAAAGCAATTTACTCTTAAAATGAAATTCACCTTTGCCCTAAGCACTTCTTTTCATATTTGAGGCTTAGTACAGATTGATTAAAGGCAAAACAGCAAAGGATTTCTGAAATGTCAGGACCTTTCTGCTGTTCGCCCAAGTGCACTTGTCTCATTTTATTGCTCAGCTAAGATGTGGAGGACATGTCCTTGTGTTTGGGAGCTCTGCACACACCTCCCCTGCATCCTTCCCACTCTCACCAGTTCAGCCACACTGTGGCAACCACAGCTTTATTCCAGCTTGTCCAGCAACAGGGAGCTTTACCATCAATACCCAGCTCTCCTTGACTCTTGAGCAAAGGTGAACAGACCCTAGGCAAGGAGGAGGTGCGTGGCTCCCTGTCAGGGGTGTACTGGCTCCCGAACTACTGTCCGCACCCTGCATTCCTCAGGCACTTCTCATCTCTGTCTCACTTGGGACCTCCAGCGCTCCTGTCTGGGGGTTTTCCTCCCTATGGTGCCTGCTTGCTTACAGCCACCCAAGCTCCAGGCTCTGCCTGCTATACAGGCAGCAATTAAGAACTGTCAGCTTTCAGTATTCACCTCCATGGGGTGCTGCCTTCCAGATGATGCTTTTGCTCTGCTCCTGCCACGCCACTGCTGAGATAACACCTCTGACTCCTGACCATAGTGAAGTTACATCCTTGGCCTTACACATACCAACCCCGTGCAACAACGCCCTGTGCCTGGGGAAAACAGCTGTCAGGGAGCAGTCTCCTCTTGTGCTGCTGCTTCCCAAACTGAGTCCAGCAGAAAACCATGAAGGTGATTAAGGGACTGGAGCATCTGTTGTGTGAGGAAAGGCTAAGACCTGGGACTGTCTAGCCTAAAGCTAAGAAGGCTCAGGGAAGAACTTCACAATGTGTGTAAATTACCTGATGGAAAGGAATGAAGAGGAGGAGCCAGGCTCTTCTCAGTGCTGCCTTCCAACAGGACAAGAGGCAATGGGGACAAGTTAAAAAAAACCTCACTGGCCATGAAAAGCCAGTGTCGCAGTGACTTTGGAGGTCAGTGGTTTTGGAGAGGATTGGATGCAATATTTAGAGGTTTCAGTCAACAATAGCACTGCACTCCACTTAGCCAATGATCTGTCCTTGCTGGAGCCCTCAGATCTTCCCCGAGAATAATTGTCTGTGAAGTTCATTAATGTACAATTTGCCCCCTCCGCCTCCTTATTAATAACCATGTCAAATAAGAATACTCTTAATAATCTTATCTGTGGGGATTTTTTTCTTTTAATGAGAGCAAATCAGGCTTCTTACTCAGCCATAAATGTGGTGCCCCCTAGGTTTTTCCACATCATTCCCAACCCTCGCTCTGTTACTACTGCTTCATGGGTTTGTTGCCATTAGAGGCTTACATATCAAATTCATCTGGGCAACGCAAAACTGAGACAGCTGCGTGGCTTCTTTTTCAGCCTTTCTGAACTAATAGTTCCAGATACATTCTGCCCTTTTCTGTCTGTATGTAATGATGACCCAGAGCATTCAAAGTACTAGATATATGTAAGTGCAAAGGGATAACCTTAAGCTATCTTCCTATCTGGGAAACAAACAAACAAAACAACCCAAAACCCAACCAAACAAACAAAAAAGTGAAATCAGATATCTTAGAGCTTTAGAGCTAAAAACTCATTCTGGTTCACTGATGTGTTTTCAGATTTGCTATATTCATTTGTAGTAGATTCTGATAATGGCAGGTAATTTTTCTTTGGAAACACAAGCAATAGTAGTTTTAAAGAAGACCTTAAAAGAACTTTTGATGTTCCCACTTTCTGGCAGGGGATTTCTTACCCATTCAAAGGTGTCCACACAAATTGTTGATTAAGCAGTTGTTACAGATGAGATTTAAAGAAGTTCTGATCCTGATGGAGGGAGTTTCAGGTCATCCATGAGTGGATATTGTGAATTAGATATGAAACTCTGTAGCCAGGCTGCTGTAGATAACAAAAGGTAAGTGGGTGAAGGACCAACAAGTACTAACAAGTACAAAATTCCTCTGAGGTTTATGTTAAAAAGAAAACACCTCTGACTCTGAAAAGTCCCCAGGACACAAATTGTTCAAAGCTGATATCTGAAGGAAATATTTACCCTCTCTTGTGATACTCCTGTGCAGGCATTAGCTTTTGGCCACAGCAAGAGATGGCATTTGGGCCAGAAAGGACATTTGCGGTCCTGTTGCCACTTTTGTGATCTTGCACTTCATCAGGTTCCCATCCCCTCGTGGCCTCCACCCCCCTGCCTCACAGGAGGTTTCCACCACATCAGCTGAGCTGATTGCTGAACACCGAATGGAAAAAGACTGAGGTCTGACTGTGGCAGTGAGAACGGCAGCTGTGGGAAGAGTGGTGGAAATCTCTTCCACAAGGATATAAAAGGGTTGTGGCTCATAAAACCCATTACCATTTAACAAGCCCAGGGCTAAGAAGGGGTCCCTCCTTTAGGATGAAAATAAAGGTTCTCTTGATCTCTTAACTTTGTCTGGTCCACAGCATGATGACAGGAGCAGAGGGTTGACAGTATCTGCCAGAATGCTTGCCTTTGCTGGCCCCCTGTTACAGAAAATGAAGATTTTTTCCAACCAGACTAATCAGCTGCTCGTTGCAGCTGGCTTACCCCATAATACTATGCAAAGCTAGCATATGGCTCATTACAATATACCCTGACTAAGTGTGCAGCCAAACAATCCACCAAGGCATTTTTGGTTCTCTGATGTGTTGTTTGCACTTTTTGCAAACAAAGCAACAAACAATTCCTTTGGAGGCACTTTTCAATTTTAGATGAGGCTTGGGGCTACTGAATTTCTGTCTGAACTGTGAATGATGTTAAAAGCTGATTCCCTATTCCTTCCTAGATGGACAGTTGTCTGTTGTAAAACAGATCCAGTTCAGGTTCCTGAGAAATCTGAGCTTGCTCAAATATTGGGTATGTCTGGCAGTGGGTAGTTGCTCTCAGGATGCCTCCCCTGGTCACGCCCCAAAGTGCACATCTGTGACCAACACCTTCTTGGCCAGCAGCCTCTGTAACTCTCAATCCTGCTCGGTTTCCCATCACTTAGACATTGCCTGCAGTGTCCATTCTGGGGTGGGAGCTCTGCTTTCATCACAAACACTGCCAGGGGTTTCAGGTTGAGCAAAGTAGTTTATGAAGCACACCTCTGTGCTTAAACATACTAAAATCTTAGACATTTAAAAAAAAAAAAGAAGAAACAGAGTAGTCTTAAGAAGCAGGATGGGCTTCTGTGGCCTCCTAGCAGTGACTGGCACAGAGATAACAATGTTGAACATAAAGGTGAATGCTCATACCTCTAAAAGGCTCTCTTGAACAGTTGAGCCACACTGCCTTTGAGAGAACCCATATGTTCTCTGTAGGCTCTTTTCTTTCCAAGCACTCATCATTTGGCTGCAGTACTGCTCATAATCTTGACATTTACACCATTCACTCTCTGCCATATCACCAGCATGCAAAAGACGTGTTTGGACCATGTCTCTTACTCTGGAGACTGGTGAAGGTCCCACAGAAGTAAGCAGAAGCACTTACAGGTGGTTTGTCTGGCAGAGGCAACAGCACTCTGGATTTGAAGGCAGAGGGGGCACTCAGCAAGTGATAGCTTTTTTCACAATTTCCTCAAAATGCAAAAAGTAAGGAAAACCTCATGGATTTCAGAAACTATTTCTATCCCAAGTGTGCCATGCAGTGCAGTGCTGTATTCTGCCCAGTATGTTTGACCCCCCATTAAATTTCCTAATCACCACTGCTGCAGGTTATCACAGGAGTAACTTATCTCCCAACAGCAACTCCAAACTGAAAAATAAAGCTTTTTTTCCTCTCCCACTCTTGCAAAAAAAAAAAAGATAATTTAGGAACACGTCTCAAAAAGGAAGATGTGAAGATAGCCAGACACCAGGCAAGTGCTGCTGAGTATAAGGTAGAAGTCAAAATTATCCAAAGTTTGGAGACCTAGGAGCACTATGGTAGCACTGTGGAAAGTCTGATGAGGCCGTGCTTTTTGGACCTGATGGGCAGGCACAGACTGTGCTATATGGACTGCCAGGCTCTGGCTGGCACTAGCTCAGGGCTATCCAAAGTGTGATCTAAGGAAGCGTGTAGATGTACCTTAGGCTTCTGCACAAAACAGAGGAAGTGGCCATGGATGATGGGATTCTGTATATTTATCTGTAGACATGGAAGGTGGGAGACACTCATTGTGTGAATAACCAGAATTCCACAAAGTGATTTTTTTAAAGGTGGTAGTAATAGGGCATTTCTCCAGCAAATAGATTTGCACCTTGGTAGAGTTCCAAAGAAACAAAGGTCTTGTGGACTTTGTTTCTCCAAAGAACTGTAGTTCTCAAAGTGACCTCGTAGAGCATAAACAAAAGATGTCTGCAAGGGAAGACCCTCACTCAAGAATACCAAGAAGGGACTTATGCAGCTAGGCAGTGAAAAAAGAGAATCCCAGGTGCTTCCCATTACCCAAGGGAAAAGGAGGTTTCATGTCATCCTTGTGTTCCAACATAGCAATTCATTTATGGGTAAAAAAAAAGACACACGGGGCATATTTTCATAGCATCATAGAATTGTTAAGGTTGGAAAAGACCTCTAAGATCACTGAGTCCAACCATTAGCCCAGCACCACCATCTTCACCACAAGGCTGTGACCCCAAGTGCCACTTCTAGATGGTTTTGAACACTTCTAGGTCCCTGGGCAGCCTGTTCCAATGTCTGACCACCCTTTCAGTGAAGAAACTTTTCCTAATATCCAATCTAAACCTACCCCGGTGCCACGTTTCTCATGTTTCTGCTGGGCACCCTCGGCAACTGGCACTTAGGGAAAAAGAGCAGGGTGGGAAGAAGGCAAAAGCGAGCCCCTCTGTAGTCAGAGGCTCCCTCCCGGCCCCCAACTCTGGCCCGACGCGGGTGAAACAAACGGGAGGGCGGAACCCTTCCACCCAACAGAAGGCAGGGACCGAGGAAGATGCCTAAATCTCTTTTCAGGACGGGACAAAACCCATGAATAGATGAACAGCTGGCGGAGGTCGCCTGCGCGCCGGGAACAAAGAGCGGCTGCGGCGCCGGCGGCGGCCCGCAGGGGGCGGCCGAGCGCTGCCGCGCCGGGCGAAGGCGCGGAGGGGCGCGGAGGGGCCGCGGTGCGCGGCGCGGGGCTTTGCTTCGCTGCTCATTAGATCCGTGCGAGCCGCTTCTGCGGGGCGGCACTCGAGCATCAGCCCTCTTGGCGTGTCTCCTGAAGCATAGGGCATGACAGCAACTTGCACATCTTGCTGCTTAAATGTGCTATTTAAATAAGGCACGGCTGAAATCTGGGGTTGGATGCTGTAGCCTGGATTAATCTTTGTCGGAATATGAAAGCAGTCTCGTCGGATGTTTTTGGCAAAAGATATGCAAATTTGCCATTCAGACTTGTAAAGATCTAGTTCTTAATTGCTATGACTATTAGTCACTGTGCCCATCACTACATCACACTATACCAGCATGGAGCTGTAAAATACAACAAAAGCCAAAGAACATTTTTCTACCAGAGGCGAGAGCAGCAGCTGCTCTACAAAGGGTTGACTTCCTCAACATGGCAATGATAAGTACCAGTGTTACCAGTATGTTGTCTCTTGGCCATGATGGTCACATTTTCCAGACTGCTGGGGTGTTTTAAATTGTCATAAGAGGTAAAGAGTAGTGCAAAATTTGTGTATGTTGGCAAAACCTGGGAGAAGGGCAGAATGACACCCTTCCCAAGTCTAAATCACATATCTGAATTCCTGGAGGTAAATGCATGTGGCAGTTTTACACATTTTTAAGACTCTGGGCTACTGCAGAGAAGCAAATTTGTCTTGAGTTAGCCTAGGCTGAATGGGAGAAATCCTTCTATAAAACTGAAATGGTAGAATCCAAGTCTTATGCAGCAAACTCAAAGACTTTTTAGAAAATCTGAGAGTCATCCTTGTCCTCCAAATAGAGAAGGATTTTTCCACATTAAAAAAAAACCATGATCTTCTGAATCAATGCGTTCTAGAGGAATTCAAAATACATTCAGCAAGAGGCGACCACATTTACAGTCTTCCTGGATTTGTATGATAAAGGAAAGGGAGATCTTATTTCCACTAGTATTTCAATCCTGGAAAATTGTGGATGATTGCCTGAACAAACTTGGTGGCTCTGCTGCATTTATTCCAGGACAGTTTCTGTACTCTGTATGTCTGTTGGAAATGCAGATGCCTCTCCAAAATGTCATATTGCTGTTCTGAGTGGATTTCAGTAAAAGTTGTTACACAGCTCTGTGGGGGTGGGTTTGGATAGCTTCTTCAATCCGGAGTCAAAGGCCATGAATGCCTGCATTTCAGTTCCTGAAGTGTCTTATGGCCACAGGGAAAGCCCACTCCACCTATGCTGGCCAGGGTGGGCTGTCTGACTTTGAAATGAGCTCGTTCTAAGACCTGACAAGTCCCATTGACTCTTGCCAGTACCATTAGTATGCACCTCATATGGAGGTAGCTGTAGTGTGTCTCAACAAAGATCAGTCCTGTCTCTACCACTGATGAGTTGCAGATATCAAGGGAAGACTATAGGGAAGGTGGAAAGTATACCCCAAGATTTCCCCAGCCCCCTTCCCAGTCTTCTTGCAATGTGTGGCTGGTTCAGCCACAGCTGATGCCTGCATGGCAAGTAGGTCTGGATAGGTTCTCTTCCATTGTCCAGTGCCCTTTGGAAGTCCTGCCCACTCTTTTGTTCACTGTGCCTAGTAGCAAGGATTTCCACCGTGTAACTGCATGTTCTTTGAAAGAGGACCTCCTGTTGTTATCCTGACACCCGCCACCTGCCAATGCCTTGTTCTTCGTTTGGTGAAATTGGAGGAGATTTGGCATCTTCCATGCCACTTGTAGTTCTGTAAACTTTCACAGAATCATAGAATGGTTTAGGTTGGAAAGGACATTAGAGATCACCTAGTTGCAACCCCCCCATCATGGTCTTCCACTAGACCAGGGTGCTCAGAGCTTCACCCAACACAACCTTGAAAACTTCCAGGGATGGGGCATCCACAGCTTCTCTGAGCAAGCTGTTCCTGTGCCTCACCATCCTGAGAGTAAAGAATTTTTTCCTAATATCCAATCTAAATCTCTTTTCTTTCAGTCTAAAGCCATTCTCCCTTGGCTTTTCACTGCATGCCCTTGTGAAAAGACCTTCTCCAGCTCTCTTTTAGGCCCCCTTCATCAGGTACTGGAAGGTGCTCTAACGTCTCCCCAAAGCATTTTCCTCTCCAGGCTGAACAGCCCCAAACAACCCCAAGATTGTCTAGTTTGTTACATCTGTTGTTCTTTTGGGACAGTGCACAGAGGAAGAACTACCTGGGAAACCTCCTCAGCTGGAAAAGCAGGGAGAAAGTGCATAAAAGGTTCTCAGATGTGTGATTTTCAGTAACCAGCTCCCAAAGCACTTCTTTCAGTCCAGAGCTGGCTGTTTGGAGCAATCTGATTTAGGACTGTTGATATAAATGAAGTAAAAGCTGGAGAGCACTTTTGCTGCCAAAGGTGGTGGTGCTGCTGCTGAATTCAAGCTATGCAGAGCCTTTGTATCTACATACTGCTCAGAACAGGTTGCAGTCAATGTTCCTGCTCAATTTCCTCCTTCTATGAGGACTCTGGCCTGTGAGAACAATCCATCCAGTCTAATTCTTTCTGGTAGCAAAAAGCAGGCAGATAATGTAGGATACACCTTTCTTCTCCCCAAAATCTGGTTATCCACAAGCTGTACTTGTCAGTTGGCCTCGGACCCTGCAATTCTTGATGGGATTGCTCTGCTGATCCGCTCCCAGACTGATCTCCAGGAGACCTGTGTGGAGCCAAGGAAAGAAGTTTCCTGAGCGGGGGACAGTTCACACAAGCAACTATATTAGATTCTGGTGACAAACAACATCAGTAGGAACTGACATCAACTCCAAGCCCTGGTAGGGAGCAGCAATAGAGAACTTCCCTTCTTTAGTTTCCACTACTGACATTCAGGGCCTGAGGACTCCTCTTGGAGACTGGGTTCATTCTCCATCACTTAGCTCCTCATTGACTCAAACTGCCAGGGAGGACATCTGGTAGCAAAGGGAGCTGGTGCTTTTTCTGATGTGGAAATATAGTGTCTTTATTAGCAGCTGCACTTAGACTTCTAACTAATTTCATCTAGGCCACTGAACAGTTGGAGAATGACAGCAACTCCACTGAGTTTTGAGGGTACAAGTGTACCTAAAGGCTTCAGCTGTATTAACATGTTTGGCTACTGTGTGACAGATCTGCCGTGGGGTATGAATTCAGGGATGGCATTCTAAGAGGAGATGGCATTTTTGATCGGTTCGTTGGTCACAACACCTGAGGCAGGAGTTTGCATAAGTCTCAGACCCTATTTCCAACGCCTTTAATGATTGCAGTCACTGAAATGCAATGTGTTGAGGGGGCAAAGGCTCCATTTGGAGGGATAAAGGAAGCACAAGTGTGAACAGCTGCATTACTCTTCACTGGGGCTGGGATATCCATCCTAACCCCAGGGAGGGCAAGAGAAAGGGCTCCAAGCTTTTCAGCAGAGATTAACTTCCTCACTGCCTCCCAGTTTATTTTTTAAATCCTCATATGTGAGTATGGGGAACGGAATACCACCCTAAATTACCACATGCCCTAGGGGCTAGAGTGGAGCAAGAATTCAAAAGTCAGTTTTAGGAGTCTTAGGGAAATGGAGGCTGTGAGCAAAGCTGATTTTTGTAAGCTCTATGAGATGCACAGGGAGTCAGCAGCAGCGCTGGAAGATGTTATGAGATCTTTTTCCAGATACAGCTGTGAAGTGGACTGCCACTATCCCAGGTCTTTTTGCAAGGACTGGGCTGGCAACATTCCTGCAAGGAGGGGACCAAAGGTAGAAAACTCACAGTAAGGGTAGACATGTTAGGACAACAGAGATCTAGGAGGATAAAATAAAGTCCCTGCAGGGATTTGAATTTTAAATAATTTGTGAGATGCACAGGGAGGCAGATGGGTTTTAAAGAAAGATTGTAGGGACAAGCTCATTTCTCAATCAAAGAGTATCCTGATCCTGTTGATGCTTCAGATGTGTGCCACATTTTTTTATACCAAGTGGAAAAAGAAACCCGACTTCTTGGACTTGACTTGCTTTGCTTCCTGTGAAATGTGTTTCTGAGGATCAGTTTGTGGAGCTGAAAGAGATGCATGGGACATGAATGGAACATGGTGCAGTGAAGCTAACACACTGTAACATTTCCAGTACTCTGAATCGAGTATCTCTGCATGGCACAGTGTGGACCTGGCAGTTCATTCAAAACCAGCTTACAACTCTTAGACTTGGTATGCACTTGCATAACAGGCCCAGCCATTCTGGCCTTGCCAAGCGGGACTGTGATTGTTGTTTCTTCACTGAACATTTTTTCTCAGTCAAAAACTTCATGTTGGTTCAGCCCTGTTCCATTCAAGTTACAGTGCTGGGAGAGGGAAAGCTACCAATGTTTGCTTTCTGTACCAAGAACAATAATGTTGGAAGCACTAATGAAGAGTAGGAAGGGTGTTTTCATAGAAAACATGTTGCCTACGTTTCATCTGAGAATGCGAAAAAACTGTGGTTGCCAGCTCTAAACTTGACAGGTTGCTGCCAAAACAGAAGCATTGCCAATAAAAGCAAGGAAAGATTTGCTAAGAATACAGGCAGAGCTGCTTTTGCTCTTCGTGAGTGGAGAACAGTTGGGAAGTGATTAGTCCACAGTGCCACTTTAAACAACTTTATCATATGTGCCATATGGACTTCAATACAAACTTCTCTATAGTTTAATACTTGCTAATAAAGAAATCAACAGAAGAAGTTAAGTGAGAAAAGTTACATTTATGTCTATGTAGACTGAAAGGGAAATAGCGAAAATGGAAATTGAGATGGGTTTTTTTGGCAGAGAGGCACTGCTAAACCTACAAGCAAACAGTCAAGAGGTGAGAACCACAGATGTGCTCACGGGGAGGACAGGAAACCTAGCAATCAGCCAGCATGGATGAAACACCTCCCAGGAAAGGGAATGCAACACTTTAGGTAAAATGCAACACCCCCTTCTTCAAAACTTGCTGTAACTTTAGTTGCTTTAACTTTTAGTAACTTTAGTTACTTTAACTTTTAGTAACTTTAGTATTTTGTAACTTAGTCATCTGACCAGAGTCCTATGTTCTCCTCTGTCATGTTCCGGCCCATCATGACCACTTAAATTATTTTACCAGTTACATTATGTATTATCAGTTAAGTTATATTCCTAATATCAAAAGAAGGAACCACACTCCATAATTCAGAAAAGGATCTATATTTTCAGCTATTTGAAAGTCAATAAAGGCTTGTCAATTGAGTCAATTGAGAGATGTGATCAGATGCAGGTCAATCTTATACAGAAACCAAAACACTCAAGGAAGTCAGTTCCTAGATTTTAGTTCCAGGGATTTAGTTTTTCTCTAAACCAGGAAAATCTGGGGCCACATCTAAGATATTTTCACCCCACGTATCAGAACATACATTTTGCCACCCCATCCATCCGTACATCCACCCATCCATCATTAATGCCTCTAAGCAAGACTATTTTAAATACACTCATAAATTGCTGATTTCTTTGGATTTCTGGTTGGGATAAATTATGTTCCATTTCCAATTATCTGTAAATAAAGCATAACAGCTACAAAGACACCAAAGGAGGGGAAAGGCAGAAATGGAAGAGAGAATAGTCAAGAGAGCTTTTTAGATTCAATTAAAAGAAGTTTTTCCTTAATTCATGCTACACCAAATCCATATGAGACATTGGGATTTTTTTAGATTGAAAAGTTTCTTGAAGCAATTAGAATTTGCATTTTGAAGTTTATCCCATTTCACATCAACTGAACACCTCACGCCATGCTCGGTACTTCTGAGATCTATGCATTTACCTAGTGTCAGTCTCAGATTATCCAAGCAGCACCAGAGAAGCCATTTCACCTCTGTGCCTCCATTCCTCCCCACTCCCTCCAAGAGGAACCAGAGTATTCTTCTTGCCTGCATGCCAGGATTTTCCAGAACGCACATATTTCCTTGTTTTGTCAGTGATCCAAAAGCTACTTAAGGTCAATGCAAAGATTTCAACTGATTTCCCTGAGCTTTACCTGAGTTTATGAATATGCTCACTCTGCAGCCTTTGGACAAATAGCACTATAAAAACGCACTATTGGTACTGCTGCATCTTACACTGTCTTCCGTCACTTCGTTAGCTGGCAATAGTCCCACAGAAGACAGACTGAGTGAAAGCCAAGTGTCAAGCTCCAGATTTCACCCATTGTCTTCTGAAACAACTGAGTTGTAATGCAAATTGTTCTTCTTTGTTAGGAATGAAGTGCAGCAACTCAGCAGAAGTGTTTATTCTCAGGGATATTTCTTGATAGACAAGCTGCATTGCACCCAGGCGGGGAGATTTAGCTTTTTGTTACATCCTCGGTGGTGCAAGCTGAAAGGGAGCTTCCCTAGTGAGCAGAAGTATCCATATTTCCTAAGCAGGGAAGGCAATGACAATTTAAAGCCAAACTCCTGTCAGACAACAGGAAACCTCCCGTTAGCCTCAGAAGTGCCCAGATTTATCTAATGAATCGGCAGCACAGGCAGGGAACTGACCCAAAGCTCACATGAGCAAGAATAGCTCTGCAGATTGGCCCCATGACTCTGCTCCTTCTTTTAGCATTGTCTAAACTCCTTGCATTCATTTAGCCGTGTTGATGAATGGTTGTCGACTTTTGCCATTCATCAGTGCTGAGGCTGGGAAGCAGCGTGGAGGCGCTTCTGGCCTTTTCGGTCCCCTTTGGTTTAACGCTGATCTGCTGAGGTCTCTGTTTAGTGCTTACGGCCCTGACAGGAATCTTTCTGTGGTGAAGATCCAGCACTAGTTAATACTGGAAAGGAATCCCGCCAGACAGAGAAATCCTGCAATTCTTCCTCGGTGTCTCCCAGGCTATAAGGGTTTACCTCTTAACAAGATCGCTGAGATGAACAGATGTGCCCTGACCTGAAAATTCTCAGCGTTTTGATCAGTGTATTAACACACAACACTTGAATTGTCAAAATCATTTACACCTCCAAACACATTCCTTTTGCCAGGCAGTTGGAAGCAGTGTGTTGAATGTTTAAACAAAGGCACTGACCTGTGTGTGAGACTCAGCAAGCTCTTTGGATCACTCACCCTGTAATATTGCTTGTCAAAGCAAGACAGAGGTAGGAGTTCCCAAGTCTGAATTGCCACTCTGGAGTCACACTATACACAACAGACATTTCTTTCTGGCCTAGACGTGGTGTCACATGCAGAAAATCCTCAGTAAACTCATGCAAGTGCACCGTGTCAGGTGGATAAGCAGGGAAGGTCAATCACACCACTCCTCAAGGTGTTTCCCAGGCCTGGGCAAGAGAGGCAGCATTTATGGTCAGGTAAAGGTCAGAAAACAATAGGGTTTAGGGCACATTCCTGTGATCTGTTAATAAGCAAGATCATCTTCAGATCCTTTTACAATAGTATGTTGCATCATTTTTCCTTGGGGGTTGAAGGGCAGAGGTTGAAGATTTCCGTTTCTGTAGCCTGGGATGTTTTGTAGAAGCTCCCAATGTCTTATTTCTGTCTGTCAAGTGATCTACCAAAGCCATCGGTTCATCTTGGAGAGGATCCAAGGAACAAGAAAGAAATGGATAACAATAACTCATTATTAAACCTGGGCTGTTGACTCCTTCCACCAGTGAATAGTTTAGATATCAGCGATCAAAGGCATTGCTTCCAGCAGGAGGCATTTGCACGCACATCTGTTTGGCACTAATAAAATAGCTGCTAGACAAAGTGGAGACTCCAGCCTTTGAAACCTATCCATCTGTTGTTTGGGGCTGAGGGCTCACAGTTCCTTGGGCAGCATTTGGAGCGATTTTGAGGATCCAGCAAAAGACATCTTTTCTGATGTAGCAGTCTGTGTTGAAGCGGGAAGGAAATATTGGATGAACTGCTAAGTCAGTTTGCACATGTATTTTAATGCTATTTGTAAAAAGACGTCTTCACTCCTAAGGAAACTTCTCTTTTATAGCTGGAATCTTTCTGGTTCTTACCCAGTGAGCATGTGGCAATATAGAAGAGGATGACTGCCTCCAATCCTGTGAGATCTACAGCAAGGATGAGACTATATGGAAAGAAAGCAACTTGCAGAAATGGTGCAAGGGTAGTCTGCTTCAAGTCTCATAATTATGTGCCCTAGCCTGCAAGGAAGTGTTCCTGCTTTGATTTTTTTATCATCATTGGTTATGGCGCACATGGACACAGAAGTCAAAGCTATCCCTTTCACATCTCACTGGAGTAAAAGGTTAAGTAGTGAGCGAGATACACTTGTTGTGGGTAACACACCCATACCCCCATGATATGGGGAAGTCTGTAATATATTTGGTGAGTACAGTAACCCCAGTGCAGTCAGAGCTGAGAGAGCTGCTTTTAGGGAAGTTACAATGTATTGGTGCTTATACAAACATACCATGCATAATAAACATGGGCAGAGAAGAAACATCAACAACAACAAAATTCTCAGTGAGCCTCACTAAAAGTCCCTGGAAGTGATCCTACCTGTGGACTGAGAGAACTCCAGCTTGCCCAAAGACACAAACCCAGGGAAAACTCAGGGCAAGAGTAGCATGGGCTGCTGAACTGAACAAAAAGCAGCATCAAAACAATGGCTGATGTAGAAGAACATGTGTATTTGCCAGAGCTAACAGTTTTCATGAAACAGGAAAGCCAGATGATAAACCATAATCCAGGACACATTCCACAGAAACAATTCAAGAAACAAAGTGGATAACACACAGGTCATGAGCAGGTGTGGAAGATGCTGGAGAAAGAGCACCATTTCATTTCCCAGTGGGATCTCTTCTGCAGAAGGAAAGCACAGCTGTATAATGGATGGTAAGGTACATGACACAGACTTCCAGTGCAAAGCATTTCTGTAGTGTGACAACAGAGCCAGGAAGATTCACATATGCGAGGCACATCTCTGAAGGCTGCCATTCAGCTACCATTGTAGTAACTCTGCTCTAAGATCAATGACCAATTTGATTTCTGCTGGACTGCTGACCCAGCTGCCATGCAATACTAACAAAAATGATAAGCAGGAAAATGAGCTGGGAGAAATACATCCGTGTGCTGATTATGCATTGGCCAGTGGAAGGTAAATGCAATTCATAGTAGAAAATGCATTATTCTGTACAAGAAACAGCAACCTATTATGTGCCTGAAACAGCTAAACACATCTTGATCTCAGGAAAGATTCAAAGAAAGCCACAAACATGCTTTATAAGAGTCAAGAGCAGACCCACAACAGCAGGCAGAATTTCAGTATTGATCTGTGCAGTGTACTAAAGCAAGGTTACCTGGGTGCCAACATCTCCCTGAAGGTTATAGACATCATGACTTTATTGTCTCTCTAGATCTACCACAACAACATTGGGCCATTTCTCCTGATAACAACTGGAAAGCTGGCTGCTTTTTATTGCTATGGAGTTTACCAAACAGGACGTGCCTGACAGCACCAACACAATACCTGTCCAGGAGCAGCATGATGGCTGCTCTGCTAAGGAGGGCAGGTAGGAAGCTGGGGGTGACCTCAACATAGGCAGAACAGCACCTTCATCCACATAGTCTCACAGTTCTGGAGCAGGCCAGAGCAATGACAGTCCACTGACTGCCGTAGACAAGATGAAGTGAGGTCAGAGAGCTCAATCAGAAGCTGTAGGAGATGGAGTCAGAGCTAGGACAAAGCTGATTGCAACACAGGTCTGGAAAACCAGCCAGTAAGGCAGGATACGGCAGAGGTACAGCTCAGTCTAGATCTGGGCATCTGTGCCCTGAGCTTACCTTGGGCCTGTGGTAGACAGCCTAAAAAAGGCTGTGCGAGATGCTAGTACTCAGTTTATTGTTTGGGATAATGGTGGAATGCCAGAACATCCTTGTCATATGTTACTGTAGATCTTATCCAGCTCTGTACCAAAATACTTCAAGAAGGTGAAAGCTCTTCAAGACTAAGATAAAATTAGATGGCACCCTTTGTGCCATCTGTGAGACTAATGAAGCTGAGAGTTTTGCTGGCCTTGTCTATAAAGCCAGAAAACAATGAAGAACATCTATAGATGTTTTATGGCAACATGAAGAGAAAAAGACAATGACAAGAAGATTTCCTGGCTGTGTAATGAAAATGAAGTATGCAGTCCATTACAATTCGTGATCATACACAGCATTAAAATGATAATTTCTGCAAATGGCTGGACTTTTAGAAACTGAGATACATTAAGGATGTGATGGAAATCAAGGGCCTTATGAGAAGATCCAAGAATCAGGCCTCATACTGTGTTTCAAGTGCAAATCTGGGTATATAATTATAATCAAACATACTTCATGTCATCAGTACAGACCTAAGTCTGCCTTTGCTGTAGGCAATGGGAGACACACAGTTTCCAGCCTGAGGATGCCACCATGATTCACACATACCATCACTGTGACACTACATGGACAGTGTTGGGCAGATAAGACCTCAGTCTGGTCCTTACAGTGCCACACACCACAGGGGTCCCTGGTAATTGTGATCAGAGAAATCACAGGCTAGTGATGGACATGGAACAGCGTGAAAGGAATGCACCACTTTGCAAAAAATTGCAGTTTTGCTCATTTCCCAAAATGGAAAACACCATCAAAGGCAATGCAAAAGAACCAGCAAACAGCACACCCAAAGAAACAACAGCTATGCCCAGAAAGGGGTGAACTTGTAAGTAGCCTCTGCTATCAGCTTAGCTGATGGGGAGCTGGGAAGAAAAAGCTGTGGGTGCAGCAAGAAGGATCAGCTAAAGGGATGCAGCAAGAGGAAGGAAAACATCCATCTGAGAACAGGAACAGTGCAAACAATGAGTAGGAGAGGGATCCAAAGTCTGGCAGACTTGAAAGGCAGCAATAAATGTTCTTTCTAGATGGGGCTGTGTGTTGGTAACTGCAGGGTTTGGCAAGTCAGCAAACATTCAGACAAAACAGACCAACAAAAGCAGCTAAAAAGCAAGAAACAGCAAGTTGTGTGGGCCATGGAGCTGTGAGTGCAGGCTTGGAGGAGGCTGGGCTTTGGAGAATGCACTGAGAAGTCTGTCCAGCCACATGCAGACACAATGACTGCTGTAGCTGCAATGCCTCTAAAACAGCTGTTGTTGGTGAAGCACAGGTTTAGTCTTAGAAACACTGTGCTTTTCTTCACTGTGGGTCCTACTAGAGCAGTGCATGAAGCCATAGCTAAAGCTGCACTTGAAGCTGAGCACACTGCCAGTGGCCCCAGAGACCATTTAAGGCTCTTCTCCTGCCTTTTACTCCATCAGCTGCAGAACAGCACATGTTTCTAGAAGAACCCCTTCTCCAAACCATATCAGGATCCCTGATTTTCCAATTGTTTTGGTGTTTAGGCTGCTGAGGGTGAGCAAAGTGGTGTGATAAGATGCACTGGAACATCTGACATGAAGCCCGTCTCCAATTCTTTCAAAACAAATAGCATGCAAAAAAGGAGCAGGTTTTAACCAGCCTTGGTTTGCAGCCAACATGGGCACATGGTTAGCTTTAGCAGGACTGGACAGCATATGGCACAGCGACCTGGCTTGTTGTGAATAATGGAGTATAATAAAACCTGTCAAACTGCTATTGGCAGCTAGGGTGAGGAAAAGTCTCAGTGCACAGACAGTTTGAGAAAACTACTTGTCACTGCCATGCAAAATATTTTATGGCAGTAAATATACATCAAAAAGTGCCTCTCAGCCCTGGGTGTTTTATCCTCAGTCCCTGAAGTTCTACAGGAGTCCAGCACAACTGTGGGGATAGCAAAGTGGGGAATGCTAGCAGCTGGGAGGAACAAAAAACAGGTGCATGAGAAGGTGAAGAAGATGAAGAGCCAAGGTCCAGAAGTAAGAACAGCAGGAGGAGTTATAAGGGGTAGCAGGAAGACAGAGGAGTGTCATGGCCACCAGCAGGTGTGTTGGCTGAGAAACACAAGGGCGCTGCCTGTTGGCCCGAATGGCAGAGGAGGAAATGGTGTGTACTCAAGGCAGGCAAAGGGAGGAGGAGGCAGGATCCTGTTGGAGAGGGCAGCACCGTCTGGCTCTGGGATGGAGGAGGACTTTGTGGTTGATGGGAGGGCTGCATTTTGTGTGCTAAAGCTTGAAGGCAAGGAATCAACAGGGGAATTTCTTTGTTGTTCAGTGCACACAGCCAGCCGGGAAATGTGGAATGGGGAAAATGCAGCTCTTTACCTATAAAAGTTCAGCCAGTGCCTGGCCACCGCAGCATCTCTGCAGAGCATGTGGGGCCATGAACTAGGCTTGCAAGGGCAAATCCGGCTGACATGCAAGGACTCCAAGTCCCAGTTCCATCCCCGGCCTTGGAAGACTGAACAGAATTCTGCCAGAGCAACGCAGGTCAGAATTAATCTCAAATTTTCATGTCTTGAGTCATCAGCCTGAGCTTAATTTTAGGCTGCATCTCTGGAGAAAAGTGAGTACCACAAGGCTTAAGTGCAGTTCAGCCTGGGCTTCTTTGTGCCCTGCAGTGCTGTTCTCCCTCTGGCCTTGGATTTGTCTGGTTTCTGGAATTGTGCTGCTCTGCGAGACCATCACAGGGAAGTAGAAGCACTGCTTAGTCATTATATCCTGCCATTTCAAGCATCAGTCTTGTTATTGTTGTTTTTTAAAGAAAACACTGAAAGTATTTCCCTTATAGACTTAAATGCCTTAAAATACTGCTACTGCTGCTTGGGGTGCCTGGTTTGTAATATCAATAGCCTGCCTTAGCCGCACTAAATGCACTTACATGGGAGCAATAGCAACAATCTGGAATTCAGAAAGTCTACAAACAGGCAGGCCTGTTTTAATTAGTTGAGTACAGAGACTAATTAATATGCAAATGAGGAGCTTACCAATATTAATCATCTGTTTTACTAGGCTGCTTTAGTAAAGAGTTTCTAACAAATTTGCAGATGAAGTTTCCATGGCATTAAAAGTCTGCTAAACACCTACCTGAGAAATAGTCTCCCACAATAAAAGGGAAAGAGAGAAAGGGAAAGTGATGCTTTGGTTTTTTGGAACGAAAACATCAATGACTGAAACTAATTTTGTCTTTGGCAAGTGTCACATAGGCTGACTGAGTCAACCGTTTCCAAACCCTAATTGAAAGCGTTTCAGCAAGCTAGACACCAAAAGGCGCTTGGACAGTAGCAGCACACACATGTCCATGTGTGCATATTTCCTTCTGAGAATTGACTAAAAAATTACTGTCCACCTTTGACATCTCTCAATAGCCGTCAGCACTGTGGAGCATAACCCCCAAGTAAGATCACACTGGGTTGTAACTTCTGTGTATTTTCCTGTCTCCGTTCCTGTTACCAATGCCTTAGAACACAGTAACTGAAATCCTGCCCCTGAGCTACGCCACTCTTTCCTCTGTTAGCTTTACATTTTGCACTTTACTGAGCTTCTGGGTGGGTTTGGTGGAGCTTCTTGTCAAATTTGCTCTCTGATTTTCATACTTAAGTTCAATGAAATTGCATATGGGTTTCCCTCACTGCCCCAGGGGATGCAGAAATCCAATGAAGAATGTTTTCATCTCTAACAAATTTGTCAAAGCATTTCTGTACCTCCTGGTTTTCTTTTCATATACCTTTACTCCCCCTGTTTCCTCTATTGAAAGCAGAACCTAAATTCTTGGTGTGATGTGCCCCTTTAAATGACGGAAAATGTGAGAATGAGATTTGCAAATCTCTTCTTGAGTCACAGGTGAGACCAAAAATCCGCCAGCAAGATACCTCAAAAAAATTAAAGACAGCCTTAAAAATGAATCCAAATCCACTGGCTGATCTTCAGGGCCAGTGAATGGAGCTTGGCGGGTGGTTTGGATTAAAGAGGTTCCTGAGGTTGCAGAGCTGGAAAATGGAAATAGCTCGGCAGCACCTGCCATCACTCTTGAGATAGCCTTCTCCCTCCCAGCTGAAAATGTGGAAGATATGCATTTTATTTATTCAGACACAAGACTTGGGCTGAGGCTGCCCTTGCACTCTATTCACCTGCACTGAAGTCACAGCCAGGGGTATATTTCCTTCCTGAACTGGGGATACTGAGATGAAAAGAATAGCTGAGCCCCATCCTGACTCCCAGCACCTCCTGGAAATTCCTGCTGCTACTAAGTGGTAACCAGTTTTCCTGTAGCTGTCTGTAACATCGAAAATTGCTTTAATTTCAGTTTTTGCATTTAATATGGGAGCATTGCTCATTCTTCATCCTAGCACCAACTCTTTTTATCACTCCTTCCATCATGCTTTTAGCACGTGACCTCAGGAGCTCTTGACGCAGAGCAGAAGTGCCAGGAGAGCACCACAGATGGAGATTACACTGAGATGTTGGCAGGACCTTGTTGGGGGCAGGACAGGGGCAAAGGAGAAAAGATGGGCTGTGAGCGTATTTCTGAGGGATTTTATTGTGTCCAGGAGTAAAGGGAAGCAAAGATGGGGAAGTGAGGAGTGCGAGATGTCATGTGAGTGTGGGAGGGTCTACAGGTTTTAAATCCACCTCAGAATTAGGATTTAATACCAACTACCCCACCATTGTTTGTGCTTGAGCTCCAACAGTCCTCATTGTCCTAACGATCCCAAATCTGGCTTTCCTGAAAAGGACTGTGCACACCATGAAAAGAAGTGTGCTCTTGAAACAAGGACACTTCCCTGAATGGTTCAGCTCCTTTAAAGGGGCTGGGGTATTAGCCAGGTGCTTAATCACTCTCTCTATACTCCATGCAGCACAAAGGGGTTTATTTTCTTCTCTTTCTTATTTCAAAATGTTTTTGGGTGAGGCTTCTCTTGTTTGCTCACGTCCCAACATTGCTTGGAGAAGACTCTCTTCCCGAGGGCAGAGAATACGGGAAGGATTGTGCCCCTCTGCTCTCTCAGCCTACCTGTCCCACCTAATACAACCCCTCCCCCTTGGTTAGTGCCTTTCCTCTTCTCCAGCCAGAAACCCCATCCTGGACCCCATGCTCCCACACACCTCCCACATGCATGAAGGTCTGAGCTTCATTCCTCCAGGTGTTTGTGGCATATCCCATCTCATCTCTCTATATGTGTTCCCTACTTATTCCTGCCTTCTGCCCTCCAGAGCTGGAAACAACAATCCTGGCACTCACAAGTCCCGAGTCTCAGCTGGGGATGGAGCAAACATAGAGACACAGGGCTGGCAACCTCCCTGTGTCAGTTCAGGGTCCTCTTCTCCATGTATGGTGTCTCTGCAGGCATCTCAGCCTCAGCATTAAGGTGATAGAAGTATCTCATTCTACAAAAGTGCTGAATGGCTTGGACTCATTTTTCCTAGAGAAATCCGCCTTTGAGTGGTCATAAGAAACCGGCAGATTGCAGCCTCCAGAACAAACATTTTAGAAAGTTATGAGTGACTGAAGAACAAACTTTAGTGAACAGAACAAACTGTTTAGCTGACTTTAGCTGTAGCTGTCACTAGCACAACACCCACATCAGCAGGTGGAAAGGAGGTGAGTGCAGGAGTTGGAGAGGTGTGATAAATACAGCTAAGTAGTCGAAAAATCAAGAGCTATCATTTTGCTGATACAAGCAATGTAAAGTAGCCTCAGAATTCAGGATCTGTGAAATGAGCTCTTGCCATGTTTAAGACTAATAGTACTATTCTCATGGGGGGAAGAAGACCCCATTGATTGGAGAGAATTTTAACAGGAAATGTTTTTTTCTCAGTAGTAGCAATGCAAATAAGAACAGAGTGCTAGAGTTTGGTAATGGAAGGACAAATAATGTAGGAACCGACTGAGAAAAAAGCAGAAAGCAGGACTTTTTTTTCCCCTTTTCCCTGGAAAGGTAAGCAGAACTGAAAGAGATTAAAAACACAGGCAGGATGTTTCAGGCCATTTTATACAAGAAAATTCCATTGTGCCATTGGCCAAACTTCGGAGGTCATTTTGTTTTGGGGAATTTTTAGGAAAATTTGAAGTTTTTAGTATGATGCCTTTATTTTTACAGCATATTAAAAGTTTCGGGGGAAAATGAGCAGTCTTACCATTCTTTGAAGGGAGCATAAGGACAAGAGAAAAGACAGAAAGAAAAGAAAAGAAAAGAACAGAACAAACTTGGATAAATGGAAGCAATGGAGTGTCTCATCTCTGATACAGAATCCCATAAAAAAAGACCACTGAAATGGTCTTTCCAAGCCCTGACACCCTATCTCTGTATAATCTCTTCAAAGTAGTGTAAACCCCAGTGATTATTTGCAGAGGTTACTGAATATATTTTTGGTTGTTTATATGAACCTTGAGGGGGAAAGGAAGCTTCTGCCATTTTAATTCCTTTGTTAATGTCTTTATGAATGCAATTAGCACTTCATTCACGCTTCTTTGTTTCTGGATCCCATTACGATATTGCTTATGCCAACTTCTCTCTCCCAGGAGAGGTGAGGCATCACGCAGCACTCCACTCAGCTGCGTGGCTGAGCACTGACAAACTCAATTTGCTGGAGGAGAGCGTGAGATGACACGGTGCAGTCGCTGCTGCTGTGATGTGGACAAATGGCCTCTTTTGTTCCAAGCAAGACGTCACCTGTCCTGAGGAAGTGCATCTGTGCATAGGTAAGTGAAAGAAAAACAAGGTTGATTTACCTGACAAGAAATTAACCTACTGCAGCTGGTTGTAAAATGGAAGTATCTAATTATTTAGTCCCTTTTTACAATTGCACCATGCCCATTCAAGTACCCATTCAGTTGTTTTTGATTTCTAAACACGATGCTAAAATAACACCATCACTCTCTACAGTCCTAAACCAGGGATGGATTTGACCCTTAAGTTTTTTTCCTGACTGCTCCAAACGGCTTTGATATGAGCTCAGTGCCCCAAGCTGCAGGGCAGCTGAGGTTGTACAGCTGGACTCGTAGAACCATAAAATCATATGAAGCAATTGGGAGTTGGAAGGATCCCACAAGGATCACTGAGTCTAACTTCAGGAAGCTGGACCTTTACATTACCAGAAATTTGGGTTCATTTGGGGCTGATCCTGTCCTCGCTGTTCATCAGGGGAGGTTAAGAGGAAGCCCAATGAGATGAGTGGGCTTGTAGTGGTGTAAAGTTGAAGCCAGAAGGAACTGAAGGCTGTCATTCTGTGAGGCAGCTCTCCAGTCCTGCACGGGCATTTACAGATGCAGGGACTGTCAGCATCAGGGCCTTGGGCAGCACCTCTGGACAGCGAGGAGCCTGTGTGTTTCTAAATATCGCACCAGGTACCAATTCACACCTAAATACTCTTGGAAACGCTGTTCAGGACTTTTCTGAGGTGAATAGCCAGCCCTGATTCAGGAGTGTGTGAACTGGGCACAGCCAAGGAAATCCAGAGAGATTTGAGCCTGTGGGAGCCGAGCAATGCTCCCAGCTGCAGGCTGATGAAATTTTTGCCACCTCCATCAGGGAGAGGATTGAGCTAGGTGCAGTTTACGCACAGGACTGATTCTTTAAAATTACTACAAAATTCCCTGAAGGGTGAAGAGTGTCTCTCCTCAGACAGGGATGAAGGCAGTGAAGACATAACCTGTTCCTCCTACCAAAAATGTCTGGTGAGGCAGACGGGAAAATGCTGGCTTGCAGTGTTTTTAGACTCTTTCTCCCTCTTTTTATGTTGATCCCATGCACTCTTTGCCTTACCCAGTGCAACCTGGCATATAAAGCACATCAGCAGACACTAAAGTCCAGACACTACCCTGTGGGTTCTAGGTCCCCTTTACACTGCCCCCACATCCCTAAGCGACCTATTGCCAGGTAAAGGGGATTGTTGTTTCCATCACAAGATAGAAGGGTGGGAAAAACTGTGGGCTGAAAGCCCAAGGAAAAGAGACAGGAATTCTTTATCACTTATTAAATGTGCAATTCAAAACCTGGTGAATAGGGAGATGAAAAGCTCCTGCTGAGAAATGGAGAGAGAAATTGCATTTTGGCCTTGGGGAAACCTGTGCCTATAATATTAAAGATGTGCAAATAAATAAATAAAGGCAATAGCTCGATTTACGTGTCTAATATCCTTGCATGCCATGATCAATGTCGATATTTTACTTTTTTATGAGGTTCTCCAAAAATCTATGGCGCTTTCCTTTATTAATTGTTATCCTCATTGCAAAGGTCTTTCACATGTCTCCAGCAACTAGGTCTTAGCTGTCAACTCCATTAAATTCTATTATAATGTGGCATGATTGAATGCTCCAGTGGGATTGGCCAGCCAGTGTGTATTAATATATTATGGAGCATGCAGAGGCAGGCACCAGCACCTTGCTGCATTCACAAAGATGCTGTTGTGTTTACATTTTTTTCCCCTCTCTGTGCACGTCTGCTGTTTCAGTGGAAACTGGCTTTACCATAAATTATCCCTTGCAAAAAGAACAATGTAAACTGTTAGAGAGCTTTCCCTGGGACGTGGAAGCTAGCGGTCTTCCCTCAAGTGAGCAGATTCTCATTCTCTGCCTGGGATGTATTTGTACGACCTTAATTAGTTTGTGTTTGTACAGTATGAAAATCTAGGAGGCCCATGTTATTTAACATTAGGGAATATTGAAGAGCAGAGGATTTCCCGCCCTGCTGGTTATAAGCAGGGATGTAATGCTGCTGGGAGGGAGCAGAGTCAGAATTCAAACAGGCGTGATCATGGATTTTTTTTTTTTTTAAACAAAGGAGTTTGGCAGATCACACATAAGCACAGTTTAAGACCTGTGCCTTTTGGGGGTGGTGCATGCACACTGGGTAGGATGTCACCTGCAATGACATCCCTTAGACAACTTAATACCACCCTCAGTGCCTATCTGCAGCCTGAACTGAGCGACCCTGAATTTGGGCACCTTGTGCTTCTACCAGGAAGTCAAAAAAGCAAAGCAAGACCACAGGCTCCAACTAAAACTCAGTTTATTTCAGAACTGGAGAAAAGTAAAGGTATATCCAGCTCTCAAACCTTTGCTTGTCCAGGGATGCTCTGATCTCATGCATTTCATAGTTAGCAGCATTAAGTCAGCACTTCTGAATCTCTGGAGAACTCTGATGGGTCACCAGCCTCTCAGCCCATCACAGTCGTGCTCATTGCTGCTATTATCTCCCTTTGCCTGTGTTTACATTTGCCGTTTCCAAAGCCCTGTGTGCTGCCATGAGCAGGAACATGGCCAGGCAGCAGCTGTCCCAGCACTGCAATGGGTGAGCTTTGATGAGCACTAATGCCTTGGCTGCAGCCAGACAACAGAAGATGTAACCTGATTGCCTTTTGGGGGCCATGCTGAGGTCATATCAAACACAAATTTGTGTTGCACCAGGCAGAATATGGCTATCAGGGAACCAGACAGGTGTACCTGGGTGGTGCACTGTAGCCAAACTTTGTGAAATTCTTGGATTATTGAAGGGTGTCTGCCACAATGAGATTGTTTGAAATGCGGCAGTATCCTTCTCCTCCCCTGATTCATGAAGGTTCATATTCTGCACTGTGTGGTTTTAGTTCCCATGCTCCTGACACACTAACTCCCACAGTCAGAGATGTTGCCATGCCCAACTCAATCTGCTTTTAAAGACAATAAACTAATTCCCTAATTCATCCTTAGGATCACACTCCACTTGCTTCCAAACATAGAATCATATACAGATTGATTGATCGCTTACAACAAGAGCTGAAGATGATCTAGTGTTAGGGGCTGAGGCCAGGGAGAAAAAGATACTGCTCATACTAATAAACTGTAATTCTTTTCCCAGAGAATACCTGGGAAATTGCCTTTAGTCAATTCAAGAGACTAACCAATTTAGAAGAATAAAAATAATCATTACGGTTACAACAGTGACCAGGGGGTATAAAAAAAAGTAAAAAATCAAACCTTTCAGAGAAGCAGAAGGAGAAAGGGAAGCTTCTCCCAAAGATGTGGTTCACTTTTGTGCCTGTGCCATGCAGAAAGAAAAACAAGTCTGCTTTGTTCCTCCTCGAGCCAAGTCAAAGGGTGACAATGTAAAACAGAAGCACAGGCTACGTTTTCCTGGATCCGAGGAAGATGTTAATGTGTAAAATATGATGGAAGAGCTTTGATTTTTGTTCTTTCTTTTTTTATTTTTCTTTTTCTTTTTTCATATTTTTTTTTTATTATTTCTCTCAGGAATGGTCTGACAGCCCCAGGCTGGAGTATGTGTCTCTCCCAACTACTCTGTCACCCAGGTAACCATGGAGACCATGACGATCGATTAGATGCCATCTGATCTCAACCTCATAAAAAAAGCCCCACGTGCACCCGCGCGCGCGCATATGCGTACGCACTCACACAAAAAAACAGCCCAGGCAGCAGATGGCAACCAGGCCACTAGACCTGTCTCCAGAGAGAGCGAGATGGGGAGAGGGACTGAGAGACACAGGCGGAGGGAGATCATGAGGGAACAGGGTAAAAAAAAAAAAACAAAGACAGAAAAAGTGGGGAGGAGGGAGACAAAGAAGTGAAGAGATCAGGAGAAAGAAAGGAAAGAGGGAGAGGTGAGAAGAGGGTCCACAGCTGCTCTGATTTCTGGGGGACTGCCTTGGGTAGAGCAGTGACCATTTACACTGCCTGCACGTCTGTCTTGTTCTGAGGGTGGAGACTGTGGCTGAGAGGGATCAGGGAGGAGAAGTATAAAAATATTCCCAGGCCAAATCCAAGGGAAAGCCCACGGAAATGCACCTTTGTGCACTTCTGCCCCTACAACAGCCAACCCCTCCTCACAATCAGTCAGGCCAAACAAGGTCTCTCTGAAGGATGTGAGAAGGGCTCTAAACAAAGATCAGAGCTTCTCACCCCACCCCAGGGCCAGAGCGGGTACAATCTGAGAACTCCAGCATCAGCTCCATGCCAGCAAGAGGATTGCAGCTACCCCCTGGACATCCTATGGGGATGTGAGAGATGGCACCAGAGGAGCTGCCTCACCTGCAGCTTACCTCTAAGGACCTGTGCGTTGTCTGGACATTCTCACTAGCCTGGAGGTGACTGGCAGAAGCAAAGCTGCCGAAATCCTTCACAGCAGGAACTCCTATGTCAGTACAACACTTAACAAAAACTGCGTCTCTCCATCTGCTGAAGGCCCCTGTGGAAATGCCAAATAACCAAAGAAATCACACAGGGTTCTTGGAACTGTAGGACAAATTATTGGATTAAGATCCCAGCAGTATCTCAGAAAAAAAATTAGTGTTTAGACCATGACTTTGGGTCAGGGAGATACTGATAGCAAAATGAGACAGTTTAGAGCCTCTCTGAAACCTTACAGCAAGGGTATCAATTTTTTGTGCTGCTGTCAGTTGCAGAATAATTGGAAATTCCTTTTCAGTATGAACTGATTTGAAAATTATTAGGCCCAGCATGGAGAAGCAAGGTCCAAGGCGCAGAATCTCAGCTCAGAAGGCCAGACCTATGTATGTGACTTGCATGGGCCTCTTCTGGAAGCTGGGGGTGGGATTTATGTGATCAGTGCTGAGCATCTCCTTCTCCAGTTATCAATCTGAACTGCTCTTACTGGGGAGAAACAGATCCTTCTGGTGAGTATTTCACCTCCCTCTACCACAAACGTCTAAAATAGGCAAGATGTGTCACATCATCATGTCTTCTTTTTTCCAGTGAGTGTAAAGGGAGCCAGGAGGAACTATCTCGGATGAAGTGGGGAAATAAGAAGTTAATGGAGATAAATCCCACTCTAGCCATGTCAATGGCACCAAGACTCCTGCTAAACAACTCATCTTTATCCCTTCCATCGTTCTTTTACAGACACACATGAAATCACATCTCAGCCAATGGGAATTGGTCCCTAGGGATCCCTTCCCAGAATGCTTGTCAAGAGTGGTAACAATGATACACCTTCATTGTGAGGACACTGTCAGGTGAGGAAAATGGCTCATGTTCAAAACATGGGGAACCAGGTGACCTTGAAAATTGCTCTCAGGAACAGTGGACAACTTGAAAATTTGGTTACCGCCAGCTCCTGAAGTTAACTGTAGCTAGTTTAAATAGTGAAATGACAATCATCCTTTCCTAAATAAGGTACCTGTCTGATGTTGGGGGAGGCAGGGGAGGGCAGGGGACTGATAGATATCTGAAGTGGGGCTTCTTTGAGACCAGCTCTCAAGAAGGTGTTAGTCTGCCTCTGCATTAAGGAGTGGGTAGAGAGGACCAGATCTGTATTCATGCTCGATAAAGATTAGTCATGTACATGATCTCTCTTTCTTGGAGTTTTGTGAAACATTCAAAACAGGATATTGACCCCACTGATATCTAACTTGACTTCATAGATTGACCCTTACTCACGTTGACACAACAATCCAAACTTCAGCGAAGAAAAATAACCATGGAGATTATCAAATTCAGAGAATAGTTCTGCAAATCTTGAAGATGGCCTACAGCCCAAATCCTTATTTTCAGAAATGTCAGATTTCCTGGTTTTTTTCTCTGAATAAGTCCTTTTAAAAGAAAGGTTATTTACCTATCCACCTATCCTCAAGGAAGCATAGAAAGGAAGCAAATCAGGAAGCTAAGAAAATGCTGGAGATGGTGAACTACAGCTCTGAAAGAATTTTTTTCTAGATGCCTTCAAGGAAGATGAAGGCACAAAGTCATCTTCTATTCTGAGCCAACCCTGTAAAAAGTCACACGGAATATTTCTGCAACGATAAAGTTGCTCTGATTTGCAATGAAGAAACTGAAAAGGCAACATAAGAAGTCATCTCATGACAGCCTGATCAGGTCTAATGTAATCCCTGTGACCACCACTGGTTATTCCTCTGAACCTTAGTCATTCACCAGGAGTTCCCTGCATCTCACTGACTGTAAGGCAGTGACACTGGATTAGTGTCACTAGCTGAGGGACAAAATTGCCCTAAGAAGGCCAAGAGTCCAGCTATCATGTGTGGAATTGTTGAAATGAATGGGAAATGGATCACACATCCAGAAAGAGATGAGTTCCAGGACTGTTACAGCAATGTCATGTCTAAAGGCAAGTATTGTTTCAGGTAAAATTTGTTGTATTTACTCATTTAAAAGCAGAATTTTCTATGACCTTATATGACCAGAAGAACAACCCCCCTAAACATCAGTCTCTGTCTATTTTTCAGTCTTCCTGTTCTCCTGCAAGAGTTTGAATAGCGTTTGGTGTTTAAACAAGTTTGGTACTCATGACCAGCTCCCATGACTTTTTTTTCTAGGATAACAAGACCAAAACCTATGACAGAATTGATGGTTCTAGTTCTGTTAAGAGTCTGCCAGGAGCTCATATCAAAATTCCTAGCTCTTCACTACCTTTCCCATATTGTATCAACTGATGCAGCTTAAGAGAACTACCATGGCTCTACTGATATTGATCATACAGTAAGAGATGCTTAAGGGCTCCTCACCAGCAGCAAGGACAGATGTAAAATGTAAATGGGAAGCTTAGCATCAGGTTGGGTATAAGTTGGCAGGGTTCAGCATGTTCAAACATTTGCTAATTACCAATGTATCTATCTCCCAGCAGAACTGGGTATTTGTTATCCTTAGGGCTGGAGGGCAACATTATTACTGCAGTGTTTTCTCACTGGGCTATCACACCGAGAGGTGGCAACATGTGATATGGCATTTTTAAGCAAATGATCCTGAATCTCACTTGATTTGTAAACAAATATGAAAACTGGCTCAATTCCACCTCAGAGATACTGCAAGAGGAACAGGAACTGGGCAGTGGGCTGAATTTGGTCTGTTGGGTTGATAGTGTTTTACTTGACAGCTTCTCCTGCCTGCCAAAAGATTACTGAGGTGCCCTGTTTGGTGCAAATCACCAGAGCATTACCCAGGGAATTTTCTGAAATACATGGTAGTGGAAATCAATATCCCATAATGAGGTGACACAGGGGTACAAGAAAACTGGCATGTTTGATGTCTGAGAGAAATTCTGAGTAGCTGATTTCTCTATTTTGGCTAAATTGCTGTGGATTACGTGATCATATCTGTAGGAACAGAGCACAGAACATCTTGGTTTGGGTGACCATAGTTAAGTTCCCGAAAACAGGGAAACAAATAGGGCCTTATCTTCAGAGCTCCTGTACATCCATAAATTCTCTAGCCTTAGCTGCTGTGGGAGATAAATGACACTTTTATTTGTATGCTAAGATCTGAGATTAATTTTATTCACTCAGGTATAAAAATATGAGCCACTGTGCTTGGATAGGTAATTAACAGTGCTTGTGAGGATTCTTCTTGAAATGACACCCATGATAGCCCTCATCAAACAGAGCTCACTGTTCTTGCTCTTTAGATAATATTTTCCCGTTGGTTAAACTGGGGAAGGTAGCAGATTTTTCTCACAAGAAAATACTTCCCTACAGCCTGTTATCACCTGCCCTCATTTCCAAGAGTCCTATCAGCCAGCCTGTAAGCCATAAGGCTTCTCTTCCCTTCGGTGGAGGTAATATACCTTCCACTTTTATTTCTTTTTATTTTTCTTTTTTCTGGTTTTTTTTAAATTTCAGCTGAACTCAATGTTTTCCCATAAATTTGCATCCTGAACTTGCAGCTCATTTTCTGTCTGCACACTTAGCCCACCTACCTCAAGAGACTGTGGCCCACTCCAGCCTCTCCTATGCCAAGAACCACTGGCATATTCAAATTTCTCAGAGCTTTTCTAAATCTTATTTAACCAACAAGGCAAGAAAAGTATTATTACTTCATTCTCTGGCTCTCAAACTCAAAAGCATTGGCTCACTAAGGAGTAAAAGCACAGATACAATTCAAACATCTCCAAAATGGCTTTTTTGCCTAGTGAACTAATTGTAAATGCCTGATTTCCACAGACACAAGAGCAAACTACAAGGAGAAACTGAAGAACAGTAGAAATAACCCTGAATTTAGGTAGAACAGTTTTATTTTGGGGAAAGAGCATGGGAAGAGCAGCTCTTGGCAGCAACCAGTGAGAGCAGTGACAGAGGAGCAAGGAAAGTATTTTGGGACTGCATTAGGAAGCAAAACAAGAAGGCACAGGACAGGATATAGCAGAAGTAAAATGTGATCTAGACCTGTAAAGACAGAGCTTGCCAGTGAGCCTGTGGCCACTCCCACAGGCCTGAATCATGATGTGTGAAAGAGTGGTGAGCACAGCCCGATGCCAGTGAAGGACTCTGCCGGCCCATACAGCTTGGTGGCACAGTGTCACTCATGAGAAGTGTGAGAATCCATCAGCTTCCTGGGAAAACCAGTCCTGCTAGTGCTTCCTGAAAGAAAATGGTCACATGGAATGGAATGGAATGGAATGGAATGGAATGGAATGGAATGGAATGGAATGGTACTAAAATGCTTCTAAATGTCTGAGGGATGCCATAGGTGGATATATCTCAAACAGTGGCACATCAGACAAGCTGTAGAACATGCATCTCCTCTGTGGATCTGACACAGGGTGAGGTGCTGGAGAAAGTCTTCTGAAGCACCTCTTGAGCATATGAGAGATGCTGGTAGATGGAAAAGCCTTCCATGTGACACAGAAATCTTGTGGCTAGAGTATTTAAAACCAGGCAAAACAATAATAGAGGTACAATCCTTTATAAGCATATGACAGGAGAAAAAGGGAGCAGACAGAACCTCATAAATCTTTTCCATCTCTAGTTTCATAAGCTCCTTTCCTCTTTTGTATTATCCTATGCCTGCATGTCATATACATAAGGAACTCGGCAGAAGGGTGACCCTACCAATATTTGTAAAATGTCACACCTATGTCTGGTGTAAAAAATAATGACACCAGTGCTAGTAACAGTGTGTACTGGGGGCTCTGAGGACACTCAAGCTCTGGGCCAGAAGAAGTGGGACATGGTAAAATCATTACGAGTGAGAGTCTTCAGCCCAGACTGTCCTTCTGAAATGGGGAGGGCAACAAATGCTGGAGCCTGTGTTTTGCTTCTGGGCCTGGGTGGTTTTGTGCCTTTGCTAATGAAGCTATTTAGACTTCTTTAAGTCTCTGTACTTCCTCAGCCACCCTGTTTATACTACAGAAGGCCTTAGGCTAAAGAGCAAGAGAGCTGCTTGCTCTCAGCTGCTCAGGATGAAGTAAATTCACCAATTTCAAGCCCTTCTAGGTTTGTTTGCCTATTGACTGGCCACAACTATTGAGATCAGCCATGAAAGTTGTCTTTAGAACCTAACTTTTCAATATCACAAGTCCTAAGTTTTGTTCCCATCTCAAGTCAAAAATAATGCAGAATTCCTAAGTGTGAATAACTTACATTAGGGGATGGTGTGGCAACCACTTAGATTAACACACTCAAATGAGTTCATGACCCTCAAGGACGCTCAAAGCTCAACATGACGCGATCTTACTGTGAAGAACCCTTTCTCTTTTTTCCTTTTTCTTTTTAGCAATTTCTCCTTCCTCTTCCTAGTCCTTTCTTCTTTCCTTCCTTTTCGTACCTTTTCATACCATTTACCTCCTTCCAGTACAGTCTTCTCTCCTTAGTACAAAGCCCTGTGCAGAGCGGGATTCAGACATGATGACCTGGAGTGGGCAGTCATGGCTACCAGGCCTATTGCCAACAGTGCTTAGCCCAACAACTCTCTTCCTCATGCAGCTTTTTGTCATCGCTTGCTCTGGATTTGATTCCCCCCAGCCTTCAGGACTGCATCCTGCCAGTTTGATATAGTGCAATGCCAATTATTTCAGCTGTGACATGTGAGGATAAAGTTGTGGGGGAGGAGGCTGAATAAATCCCTGAGAAATCACAGTGGCCAGATCTTCAGGAGCTCTGAAGAAACTAATTCCCTTCAAAATCAATACTGCAATGCCATTGAGAAATCAAAGCAATGTACTTGAGTGAGAGCAGAGCTGAATATACCTGTGAACAAGCGTCCTGATCACACACACCATGGTGCCTGATCCCCTCTCCCTTGCAATATTGCAAGTCACAAAGAAATTAATTGCAGTGCAACCATAAAGTGTGAGTAAATGAGTGGAGAATCAGGGCCGATAAAAATACACTCCCAGTGATCGAAACATTCTTTGCCAGCCCATTTTTTTCCTCATCCATTTTTTGTCTTCTCCTCTTCATGCTTAACTTCACTTCTCAGGCTTCCTTGCACTATGATTATTATTATCACTATTATTATTATCATTGTTGCTTTGTGGGCTGAGAGTTGCAGATCTCAAAAATAAAGCAGATGTCAGCAGCTCTGAAGGATGCTATTCTATTACACAGCAGAACAAATGAGTATGTCAAGGAAGGGCTTTCCAATCTAACAAGAAAACAGCACAAACAGACACTAAATAAATAAATAAATAAACCCTGCGGGGACAGGCAGACTAGTTCTGATTAGATATTATGCTAACATGATGCCTACTTTCTACGCTAACAGTGTTTTAATACATTTAAATGATACTGGGGAAATAAGTCATGAAATAGGAGAAGAAGTCTTCATGTCAGAAATGATTAAAATTATCCAAAGGGGCCAGACTGCCTCTCTCATGGAAACGTGGCTCATGGTGTGGGATTATGAATGTAGCCCAAACAGTATTTACATAGTGTGCCTGACTCCATCTCATTACCTTTGCCAATGATTGCTTTTCCTGGCTGCTGGAAGAGCAGTCCAGCTGGTGAGGGGGAGCCCAGTACCAATCTCTGCACCATGGCAAAGTCTCAGTCTCTGCTGAGGCTCTGGGATGCCTGTGGGTTTTTACAGGGATATGCCACAGAGAAGTGCCGGAGCAGCCATAAGAGGGACCGGCTCCAGCTGCCACATTGGTGCCCCTGCTTGATGCTTGCAGCGGGTGCAGGCCCATCTCCTTCTTTCCTGCAAATGGACCGTGAGGCAGGCTGAGCTTTTTGGGAAGGCATGTTTCCAGAGCCAGGTTACATTCCTTAAAGTAGTCTCCCTCCAGCTTTCTGAGCAGGGACAAAACCAAACCTTGCCTGACTCAACCTGTAGCCTTTAATCTTTCTCTCCTCCCCAGCTACCTGCCCATGCTCCCCATTTCACAAAGAGGGCGATCACTTTTCTCTTGAGGGATTTGCATAAAGAGCCTGAATACACTTGTCAAGCTCTGTGCAGCAAAATGTTAATTTTGCTTTTGAAACTGCAGCCTTGGAAGACCCTCCACCTCCCAAGTCTTTGCAACCGTAGTAAATGGCCATTTCTTAGCTGCAGTCCATAATTTGCTTCCTTCTGTGACCCATCCTGTAATTTTCCTTGAGATGACAAGCTCTGAATGAAAAGCGTACTCATTTTCCAGCTATAGCATATAAAATATGGATATGGTCATGAAATCTTGAATCCATCAAAAAAGCAGAGACTTTTCCGTTTAGGACCTAAGGCTCTAAGGACCCAGGGCTGGGCTGGAGCCTCCATACCCTGCAAGCTGCAGTCTGCTCAGGCACAGACCAGTGATACTGATCTCAATTACGAGTAACTTGATTCACTCTAGTGCTCCGACAGCTGAGCTTTGATGAGCCCCTTAGCAGCAGTTTAAGAACTTCCTGGTGACCTTCCTCCCATTACTTCCTTTGCAGAATTGGCAGATGGGAATGTGCATCCTCCTGTGGCTCTGCCATGGCGAAGTTTGGTGCATTAGCTTAAAAGCACTGAGACACCAGATGATGAACTGGAGCTGCTGAGACTTTCTGTCACAGGGGCAATAACTTGTGGCTGGTGGAGGAGGCAAACAGCTGGATATGAAAGTAGCCTAAACTGCCACAAAAAACTGGCCAGTTCTTCTGTCAGCCCTAAGTGAGTGGTGAATCAAACTGCGTTAGCTTCTGCTCAATACTGCAGAGCAGCAGTTGTCTGGAAGTTCATACCCACTACACAGAGGAGGATAACTCACAACCAAGTCCTCATTCTAAGAGACTCTGGAGCAAGTGAGCAGTGGAGAGACCTTACATGAGAAAACCAGAAAAAGACTTCAAGACAGCCTAACATTTAACTTTATTTCTTTAAATGTCATCCCTGAATACAAGCAAACTATAGTCAATAGCAAGAAAGAGTGTTTACAGTCTAAAACCATCTCAGAGGTTTCATTTTTTCTGGAACCAAGGACTCAGAGATGCCATGCTTTGTAAATGACCCTATGGAGACTATAGCTACCACCAATGTGTGGAATAATTCCCTTGGGAATGTTCTCTAAACACTGGGATCAGAGAATGACAGCATCAGCAGACCTGAGAGTGTGAGCTTATTTGGTTTAGCAGAGCACCATTAGTTACTGCTCTATACTAAGCCACTTCATGGGGGTAGGTAGGGGACTGTTCTGCATAAAAACTCCTGACATCTGATTCTTGGTGAAGAAAGGTTTGAATTGGCTCACAGAATCATAGAATGGTTTGGGTTGGAAGGGACCTTAAAGATCTCCTAGTTCCAATGCCCCCACTATGGACAGGAACACTTTCCACTACACCAGATTGCTCAAAGCCCATCCAAACTGACCCTGAACATTTCCAGGGATGGGGCATCCACAACTTCTCTGAGCAACCTGTGCCAGTGCCTCATCACCCTCAGAGTAAAGAATTGCTTCCTAATATCCAATCTAAACCTATCCTCTTTCATTTTGAAGCCATTCCCTCTTGTCCTGTCACTACACACCCCTGTAAAAAGTCCCTTTCCAGTCATTCAGTGAGAGTTTCTTGGGGCAACAGGCACAGCCCTGACGGGGATAAGAAAGACTGCAGAAGTGGAGCTACACAGAGCTGAACATTTAACTACAATACACAGAAATGGAAACATCTTCCACCCCACAGCCTTCAACATCAGGCACTCTTCACCTCCTAGAAATTCATACACTTGCTAAGCCATATGGGCTTTCAAGTGCTTTACAGCATCCTACTACAACTCTAGTCTTATTAAAAATCCTGTCAGTAACTGTGAACGATGAAATTGTGCCCTATCAAAATGATGCAAGATAGTTCATATCTCATAGAATTTTGACCTCAGAACTCTTCATACACATTCATACTTCTCTGTGTCTGACACTCTGCAGGCACAGTTTCAAATTCATCTCAACACCATGAGGGCTAGAAGCACTTTTTTAAGGGGAGGCTGTAATTTTACATAATCATGACTCCAGAGAAAATCCAGATTCCCTAACCAGATACATCTCATACTAACCCTGCAGACATGAACACAGAGGCCACAGAAGAAGGAGTAAATTAGAATGTGAATTATAACATGAAATTTCCTAGACATGCAATTGCTTTGCTTTTTTATTTCATCTTTAGCTGTAGTCCTAAAGTGGACTTTTCTTGAGAAGACAAGCAGAAAATCTGGAACCTGAGAAGAATCTAAAGAAGCTGCCTTACAAATGTGCCTATCTGAATTCATATGTATACATATATATAAGGAGTTACTGCCCTAGCATATTTCAGTAGAGCTCCTATAAGCATCAAGCATTGTCATAGATACAAATAGAAATGGTCTGAGTTCATGAGGAAATCCTGAAAAGATAACAGAAGTTATTTTATCCTTCAGGGAGGCTGTGTTCTTCATTCACTGAGTCCTGACCAGTGAGTCTTCTTGTTAAGGCTTCCCCCCTTCAAACAAGGGACCACCCAAATAGGTAGTTAAGGAATAATTTATGATGAACAATAACAAATAACAGCATGGGGAAACAAAAGGGAAAACAGGGGGTCCAGGCAGGAAGGATAACAGTGTCCAGTGGACAAATTTCATATTGAAAAAGATATGAAGAAACATGTCCAAGAAGAGGATGCAAAACCAACTCTATAGCCCATGCCGGAAGACAGAGTTCAAAATTATGGGAATAGAAGGAGAGGAACATCCATCACTTAGTGACCTAGCTGGTTTAAGTTCAGAGAGAATCTCAAAAATCAGGACACTTGTGCTACATAGCTTCAGTGAAATGGAGAACGTGGTCAGTGGAAATGACTGAAGACACAGAAGACCCAATACCATCCTCCACATGCTCAGGAATGGAGAACCAGAGGTCTGCAAGTTGAGGGAGAAGGAGCTGTTGGAGGACGTTAAGCCTGCACAGGGATGGATCCAGGATGTGGTGTACGCCTTTGTGGGAAAGGAATGGCTTTTCAGGCACCTGATTGTATTCTTTGGAAACATTTTGATAAGAAAAACAATTTGTTCGGCCTGAATGACTTCTTGGAATAAATCAATCTGCCTCCTCTTTTACCAGGAATGACCATACAACTCACAGAACCCAACATAAAGCCAGTTACAGCTGGCCTAAGCTATACAAGTAGAAATAAAATGGTTTTGAACACTCCACATGGTGAAAACCTTCCTGCTCGTTCCAGGAGATGCTGATACTGGCCATGGCTGGGGCAAAGACACTGAACTAGGCAGAGTACCTGGTACCTCATGTGAGGCCATTCTTACCCTGCATGTAAGGTAAGAAAAGCACAGCAGCTTTTCTTCCCCAGTCAACTGGCCTAAGCAGTCCAGTAATGATGACTGGGTTTTGTTTTACAAGTTCTACTTCCAAGTGAAGAAAGGAAGCCTGTGGGCTGGGGTGCTTGGCATCAATAGAGGGAGAAACATCTGCTTATGGAATGCAGGTGGCTGCAAAATCTTAATTTTTTTCTTTTTCTATTTTTTTTCTTTTTCATAGGAAAGAGCATTCCCCATGGCTACACACACAGACATCAGATTTAAAAATAGCCAAGTTCCACCTCGACTGTGGGTGAGTGAAAGACAGAAGACAGATGCATTGGCTGCCAGCTAGACTTGACATCTACTTTTTCTTTCCTCACGCTGGCAGCCAGCAGTTGCACACATGTGCACAGGTAAGGTCCTCGGTGGCAAAGCACACGGTGTCTGCCTCCCCCTCAATTCACTGACTGCTGCCTGCCAGCCGTGTGTGTCTGGGAGCCACATAAACCCACACTCCCCATTTAGTGCATCAGGCCTGTATAAAAATCACCAAGTTCCTCCTATTTGTCCTGCTTAATTTGCAAATTCCTCACTAGTCATTTATGTGTGGGGATTGCTATCGAGTTCCTTGCAAAGGTTAACACAGCTCTGTTTCTGGCTTGTTTTGTTAACTCCTTTAGTGCCTGATCCACAAGGACACTTTCCATGGCTCCAACCTATATAATGATTGTGTGTGCTTGTGCATGACTGGTCTCACTTTCAGACCCTGGCCCAGGTCAGTTAAAGGTGATCAATTTCAAGGAACAGGTCTCCATCTTGCCTCCTTCCTCTTACCCAGACTGCAGGAGATTCCTCCTCTTTTTCTTAACTGGCTTTAATCCACCCACTGTTTATGCTTCCAACCAAATGCCTTCATTGAAAACATAAGGCACTACTGCCCACATACTCAATGCTACTCTTCATGTGCTCATCAGCAGTAGAAGCCACAGTAATTCAGCAAACTTGGCTATTTTTTATTTGCAAACATGTTTACAAGAATCTCTTTATGCATTTACCTAAATCACATGGCTCACAGAGAAGTTCTTACCATGGGAAATTATGGATGCTGAAAAGTCACATGCATTCAAACCACAACTTTACAAATTCAGAAAAGGAAAATTCATCCAGTGCATTAAACTTTAATTAACTGGATGTCAGGGGAATATTTGAGGGCAGTATTACTGTAGATTTATGTTATTCTTACAGGTTTCCCTCTTTTGGTAATGCTGAAAACAAGATACCTTTGGTTTAACCCACTGTGGACATTCTTAGGTTTTTACATGTTTTCCATAATTTTAGTGTGATATGATTTCCTAATAAACCTGTTCCAGGAGCATCCAGGCTGCCTCAGGGTCTTACAGACACACTATAGAGCACAGTAAGTATTTCTTGTTCTACATTGAGAGCTTGGCATGCCAAGCATCACATTCCTGGTCTAGGAAGATGGACAGGAAGAATGGAAAACATTTCATGATCAGAACAGCCTTAGAAATAAAACAGACTTGGTCTCTTCTGCGTAATGACAAGGCATTGAATGTTGTTCAGTTTAACAAACAGAAAGCTACAGAACTGATATGGCCACTACTAATGAATACTGACCTAGGAAAGACCAACAGATGTCTGGGTTTACTCAGGCATGTCTTCTCTTTCTGTCTGAAATGTTTGCCCAGGTGGAATTTTCCCATTTGTCCAAAAATTCCAGACATTTGACCTGAGCAGCAGCAATAGCTGTAGCTGTAGCTCTCCATGACCAGAAAGTCCAAGCTAATAACTGGTACATGCAGGCATATCAGCAGTACAGCACACATGCACATACCTGTTTACAAAATCCCACCTAAATCTGATAACATAATAAAAGAGAACTATTAATCCAGGGGCCAAGATCTAAAACAATCCCACAGCTGGATGCTGAAGGTGTGCATACTCATTTTTCACATCAGTGTTTTTGACAGTGGGGAGAAACAGCTGGTGGAGTAACTTGCCAGGCATCATTGGGAATCCTCCATCACCATCAATGTTTAAACCATGAATGGACATTATTTCTGAAAAATGCTCATAAAGGAAATGAAGAGGGAAGTCCTGTGGCCTTCAATCTGTGGGGAGATGCTCACAGTGATCCCTTCTGCCTTTAAAAACTCCCCATCATCCCCCATTTCTCAAAATACCCTTTTCTCAGGAGAGCTGTGAATACTCACTGACATCATAAGGACGATCTTTGGAGAGGTCAAGACAATGTGGCAGTGAAGGGGCATGACCACCCTCATGAGCACACCTGGCTCCTTACAGTGGCAGCTGGATCTTAATGCCATGTGTCATCTAGTCCAACAAGCAAAAGAAAAGACTAGAAGTGGAGACCTAGGGCCATAAGCCAAAGGCTGCAATCAGACAAAAAAAACTTCAGGATTTTGTTCAAAAGCCATATATTTCAACTGGAGACTACTGGTTTAAACATAGCAGCACTCCCAGCCGCTCATATTTGCAATGGAGCAGCTGAGGGTCCTGCCTGTCCCACAAACACTGGCAGACCTCAGCCAGGGCGAACTCAGATCCAGACCTGGTGGCCCTAATACCTCTGTTCATGGGACACTATTTTTTCCCCTTACCCAGTTGCAGGCTGTTTCTGCCAGCAACCCCAAAGCTCCTGACCTGTTATTAGAACTGCCTTGGGAAAGTAAACATGACCAATGGAAAAACAAAAAATATCACCCAAATGTCTAAGGAAACCATGAGCTACATCCAGCACAGATTTTTCAAAAGGACAAGGATTTTCATGGCTCAGTGTTCTAATTTGTTTGACCGTTTATTTCCAAGGAACACATCCAAGAGTGACAAGCTCCATTTATTTCAATGGGCAGCATATGCCAGCAACGTGAATGGCGTATGCTATAAAAGAGAATGGATGTTCTCAAGCATCCTGGAAAGCTGTCCTTTCGGCAGACAGAGGACATGTAGGTAATGGAAGTGCAGCTCTGCTGTGACAAGCAACACCATAAAAGCAGCACCGTGGGTTCTCATGTTTGATGTCTCCCCACAGCAGACCTAAGAGATTTGCTCAAGCTGAAAGTGAAAAATTATTACCTAATACCTGGCCCAGTGCTGGAGAGAGCAGTTGGAGTCTTTCATTATTCTACTTTTCCAGGCCAGAAGGACATCTCCTTGGGACATACAGCCACTTCAGGGTGTTAGTGCTTCACCCTTTTAAACTTTTAGGGGCTATGCACCAACCCAGATTATTCTCACAAATGACATCACCTTCAAATCCTTGTGTGATGTGAATATGAGATGTTCACACAAGAAAATGTCCTCTTTCCATAAAATACCATCACATGGCAGCCCTGTTTTCAATCTTGTCTCTTTGTACTACATCCTGAAGACAATCCTCTTCTAAATCTTGCCTTTCCAAAGTCTGATCCCACTGAAGCCTGAAAAAACCCTGAATTGTGAGTCTCTGTCACAAATTCAATACCACCTATGACTTCATATTGTTTGGTGGCCTGTGACACTTCACTGTAAGTCTCACAAGAGTGGGCAACTTTTGTTGGCTATCAGTAATGAATTAACTAATATTAGTTCTGTGTTGGGACTTACCTAAGGAGCAGTCTGGTTCATAAGGTTTTACTGGCTTGTCAGCCAGCCCTGGAAGTCAAAATAGAATGATTTTCATCTTGCTTTTCAGTGAGATGGCCCCAACAAAGGTTGGATGTGACTTTGTTCATACTGAGTCTTTCTCTGGACTCCTTTCATTCTTATTAAACTTAAGAAGTCGCTGGGAAGGAGCAGTGTGAACTGCACTGCTGTCCACAGGAAACCATCTCCTCCTTGTCCTGTACCTCCAGCCAGGCAACATCTCAAGCCAGGTAAAGAAGAAGAGATGTTCATGACTCCCTTACAGCCCTCCAGCATGGCAAAATGAAATCCCAAGTTCTTCTTCAGGAGATTCATGTCCACCTGTGCTACAAGACTCACTATCCCAGACTTAGTCTGCAGTAAGGCCACAGCCACACAAAACCCCTGGATGCCCATTGTGCAGACTGGAGACCCTAGCTGTGCCACTGTTTTTCCTATTCACTTTCTGTTCAGCAGGTGCACCTTGTAGGTTGCAGTTTCACCTTTTATGGAGAAGCCAAATCAATGTTGTTTGTGCCGTTGAGGGCATCTTTGAAACCGTGTGGGAATCTTAACTTTCCTTGATGCCAGTGAGGTGCTTGCTTAGTGAAGAGGCCAACTAGAAACTTGTGGCTGGCTCTGTGTGTATTTGGGGACATAAATCGTAAGGTGGATTTGCAGCTGTGCAGCTTCCTTTGGGACCATACTGATTGCCAACATGCAGGTCTCCATTGCTGTGAGCTATTTCCTAAGGAAAAGACTAAAAGAGCTTGAGGGAGAGCTATAGTCATCTTTCCTTTGTCCAAGTGGAACATTTAGTTTCCATCAAATGCACTTTTGTCCCTCAATTTCTCATTGTTTCTGGTGACTTCCATGCCTGAGCCAGCTGGCCACATGTATGTTGAGCTCTCCAAACCAGACTCTTGCTCCAGGTGTGAGTGGTGAGAGACAGGAGAGCTCTCTGCTGGGGGAATTTGGCCCTGCATCTGGGCTTTGGGGCTTTATTTGGTCAGAGAAGAGTGAGGATGTCAGCTCTAGCATTTCTGACTGGCTTTTTAAGGCTAAAGATACAGAAAGTACACCCTGTAGTGTCTTGCAGTTGATGTGAGAAGATTTGCAGTATCCCAGCAGAGACGTTTGGGTAGATACCCCAGGCCTGGCATGCCCAGGGCAAACTGGGATCCTCTAGATCTAACACATTTGGTAGTGGAGCAATGGGGTAATTGAATCCCAGGGGCAGTAACCAGTGCTTTATGAGGTGTCAAAAATGTCCATCATAACTGAACAGCATTGTGAATAACTGTTTGGTCTTTTCCTGAAAATTAAAACTAAAAAGCAAGCCATATGATGACAGCATCTGTAGCAGAGAGCAGGGTGGCTTGCATGAATTAGCAGCTTCCTGGCTGTTATCTGTGGCAGCCTTAGCCAGCTACTTATTCCATCACCTGCAGCTTCTGTGGGCTGAGGCCTCAGACTTACACCTTGGGCAGCACTGCAAGCCAAAGCCCCCAGCACTGAGCCACAGTCAAAAAAGAGCTGGAGAAGGTCTCCTCCACAGCTTTCTCATTGAAGTCTGGGATGCTGGTCATTTGATGGAATTAGACCTTGGGTCTTGGCATGTGGAGCACAGTGACCTTGAACTGTTCAGATCCTGATCTCCAAAGAGCACCCATGAAGGTTGCCAGTAAGGTGAGCTGAATGGGGATGTGCCACAGCCTCCGTGACTTGCATCTGGATCTTCCTGGCATGTCCCACTGCAGACAAGGATAGCTTAGGCAAGCATCTCCAGAAGCCCTGCTGGGATCATGTTGGATATCCATGAACCAGTGCCAGTAAGTGACAGCCTCCTGCTGCCTTGGGTAGAGGAAGAGAGATAAATCCCCAAATTTCCCTGGGAGAAGTGCTCATTAGAATCCACTTTCTTTCCCTAGTGGGCCAGGAGGCATGCAGGTTATATTCTTTGCTAGAGTATCCACCATGAAAAAAAAAAAATAGAAAAACCCAAAATTGCTCAGGCATGCTACTCATTCTTGTTAAGGTCCTGTAAATCATATCTAGTGCAGAATCTCTCCCCTTTCAGAGATCCTCCAGCCTGCTGCATATGGGTGACCCTGCAAGGATCCCTGCAAGGGTCTTCCTGGCACCTCTCCCCCATGCTTCCTGAAGATGGGACCCAGAACCACCCAGAACCACTGAGCTGCTGGTGAGCAGCAGAATCAGTTCTGCTGTGTCTTATCCACCCCTCCCGCTGTCCCTTTTTGGGGGCTCCAAAGAGAGCCTACCAGTACAGGCTCCTGGCACAGAAAAGTCCCCATGGAAGTAGAGGATTACACCCAGAAAAGAATCTATGGCACCCATTTGAAGGGATCTGCAGGAAGCGTAATGGGGATCAGAGGAGAGAAGGCACTGCCATCAGGCAGGGGCTGGAGCAGCGTGACAGCAAGAGGAGTCACTTTGGTCACAGTTATCCCCTGACTCAGGCACGAAGGGGCCTGCCTGCATCCAGCCTCTTGAGAGCAGAGAAGCCACAGACTCATGGCTGACTCCCTCGCCTCATTGTCTGTGCACTGGAGCAGGGAGGGCAGGAGGCAGAGGGAGTGGGGGAGACTTTCTGTCCCCCTGGCTTTGACAGGTCCGTGGCTGCCACGCACTGGGATTGGGGGTGGGTGGGAGACAGGGCAGGGAGACCGCCAAAATAAATGAACTAAGAAACCAGTCGGATGATTCTCCACAAGCTTGGTATACATGATGCAAATTGATGTTTAAAGCTTATTTATTAGCTTACATGTGAAATGCCAGCGGTGTTTTTCTAGATCAGTGGGTATCCAATATTTGGGCAGGGGGAGACGACGGCAGTGGGAGCGAGCATGGCTAGAGACTGTATATCCAGAGGCTAGGGTTTATATCATGGGCTGCTCTCGACTGTTATAATTTGTGGCACAGATTCAGTGAGAATCTGATCTGCTGAAAATATTTGGGCTGTGAAAACTCCCACACTGTGACAGATGTCAAGTCCAATTAAGTGACTCGTGTCCAGGTTTCTGTCCAATAGGCTTTCCCATTAAATACCAATTTAAGAGGGAAAAAATGCCGCCCCCTTTTCTCCGAGCCTTTATCTCTTCCGACCATCTCTAGGCGAAACCCTTTGGTACCAGAAGTGGATCCACACGCATCTCCGCTCCGTCTGTCTGTCTCGCCCCTGCCACCTTCCACACCCCTCCTTGGCTTCTTTGCCACTCCGGGAGGGGTGGGAGGAGGAACTGCACTTTCTTTTTGTGCGTGTGAGCGTACCTTGTCCTGCACCGCCGCTATCTCTCGCAGCCGCTCCGAGATTTTCGTTTAATTCGTTTTATTTTTCTTTTTCAGCGTTCGCATATTTTCCTTTATTTTTCACTCGAAAGATGCAGGAGGAGTTAGGAAGCTCAGGGACGGATGGGGGTTTCGTTTATCCTTTTTTTTCTCCCCTCGCCAGTTCTTGAAGGAACAGAAGAAGAACTAAACCAAACAATCATTTTCCGACGGCGTCTCCCCCGATCCTGCCCCTCTCCACCGGACCGGTGAATTAACAAAACCTCACGTTACTCCCACCCCCCTTCCAAAA